>JAAEAF010002579.1:0-154310 GCA_011037195.1 Triatoma infestans | reverse complement strand
AACCATATTAAAATCTGCTTTTACATATGTCTTATAGGCTTCGTTATTTGTTTATTTTGCTAACATTGTTTGTTATATGTCTAATTCATCTAATTTTAACTAAAACTTTAATCTGCCATAAATTTTTAATTAGGACCACGTGGTTTCCTTTTGCATACTTTTCTTTATTATTTTTTTTATAATTTCTTGTCTGTAAAACTTTTAAATTTTTATTTTATTATTTTATTTATATTATATCCTTTAATTTGGTATTTTTTAAATAAACTTTTACATTATTTAACTTATTGATACTTACAGATTCAATTAGAGTCACCTTGCCTACTTGGCTGTATGATGGTGGACTAAAATTTAATTTGCCGCTCTTTTTGGTTCTGACGTATTTATCATATGACTTTTTACATCTGTTATTATATTTTAGATATTATTATAATGTAAGTTATTTTAATATAAGATATATATTTTTGTTTTTGTTTATTTATTTTTCATTTATATTATTAATTGTTTTTTACATATTTCTTTTTTTTTTATTATCTAGTTCTATGAATTAACTAAGTATGCTTTTAGAGGAGGTTGTAATCTATTAGGTTATTTCTACTCTGTCTTTACTATATATTGTTTTAGATTATTTATTATGTTTGTGTAACTTTTAATTTGTGCACATTCTTTTCTATCATTGACTGTTTTATTCAGAAAAATGGTAGCTATGTTTAACTCGATGTTTATAGCTTCCAAAATTTTTCTTTTTGTTGTATCTTTTTCTCTCTCTATTATTTTTGCATTGGTGAAATCGAATTCGTGATTTGTACGTTTATAGTGTTTTATTAATGATGTCCCAGAGCTAGTTTTATTAGTTAATGATTTTTTGTGCTGCTCTATTCTAGTTATTAAAAAGTTTTTAGTGTACCCAATGTAGCTTGACATTCACATTTAATCTCATATATTATTTCTTTTTGGTAGTATGTCTCTTCTTTGTCTTTATGCTTTGTTACATATGTAATAAAATAGCTACCAGGAATAATAAAATAGCTACATTACCAAAAAGAGCGGTAATTTAAATTCCAGTCCTCCATCATACAGCCAAGTAGGCAGGGTGACTCTAATCGAATCTGTAAGTATCAATAAGTTAAATAATGTAAAAAATTATTAAAAAATACCAAATTAAAGGATATAATATAAATATATTATTAAAATAAAAATTTAAAAGTTTTACAGACAAGAAAGTATAAAAAAAAGTATGCAATAAGAAAACCACATGGTCCTAATTAAAAATTTATGGCAGATTAAAGTTTTAATTAAAATTAGACGAATTAGACATATAACAGACAATGTTAGCAAAAATAAATAAATAACGAAGCCTATAGAACAAATTATATGTAAAAGCAGATTGTAATATGGTTAGTAATTTTTGGACGAAAATTAAATGTTTAATTGTATTTTTATTCAGTATACTTTATATATGTTAAAAATTAATGTAATAATTTGTGAATAATGTTTAAATTGTAGTACTCCTCAGAGGATGGCACGCTTAGTGCCGAAACGTAAGGGGAAAAAAAGAAAAATCTGTAAACCACTATATATGTGAAAAACATAAAATCAAGCTTGGCTGAAAAAGCGGTTCATTTTATCACCATCTTATAACAAGACAATACTTCGGCCTAAATAAAACAAAAATTGAATTTATTAGTAGTTTTACCTTTATTAAGATTTATCTTTTATCTACTAGTTATTTTATTCTCCCAACATAGTGTATCTGTGTAGACTCACTTTTATAACTATTGTGAGCTGGAATTTATAAAATAAAAGACCTCCATTTGCCAATATTGAGTTGGGGGGGGGGGGATTGAACCTGGTATAACTCTAGAAAAAGTATTGGGAAATCTGCCATTTAACGAATTATGATCCCTTTTTTCATTTCTTTTTTTTTGCATCCAACCAGGATGTTTGTGTCCTGATGTTATAACCGGGACATGTCCTGATTTATTACACTTTTATTTTTAGTTGGTAAAATTCATATATTATATTTATGGGGCATTTATGTATTTTTTGTTCTTCTTAGAACAAATTTTGTTTTTTATTTTAAGGAAAAACGAAATGACATGTTTTTCTTTTATGTTCTTTGTTTTTTTGTTTTTTTTAATATTTTGGGTTGATTTTCTGTTTTCTATCAGATATTGTTTTTGTTTTCCAGATTTCCCAAGTTTTTTTTTTTTTAGTAGAAAAACAAAATAATAATTTACGCTTGATATCCTTATCTTACGCCCAACTAATTCAAACAGTTTGGCCAAAAATGTTTTTCCTAAAAATTATAATTCCTTAATTACAAAATTCATTAGCTGTTAGCCTTGTAAATTGGCACATAATGTAGTTATTTAGAAGGCCGGCTTGTAAAACTTCTGTTTACTATTTTACATAAACACTTTACTTAAATTAGACACACACACACACCACACTTTCGTGACATAACCTTACCATATAGGAGATTATACATGGTGCGCACACCATAACTAACGCTGTTTTTACCACTTGGTAGTTAAATTCACTCCGCCCCCTTGTTGTGGCAATAGGTTTAAAACACAATAGAGATAATAGTTACGAGAAAAGGGGGCACTTTTATGTAATATATACTTGGGAACTTGTAGTACCATTACTTGTTGAGACTACTTTGTGAAGAACGTTCTAGTTTACATTGGTTTTTCAACGTCCGTTTTCACTAAATTAAAATGTCCCTCTCTCACTCTCTGCCACCCTACCCCCCCATCATCATACTATTTTACTTCCTTTTCCTTTAGTGTAAAAGTTTATTTAAGCAACTTGTACTATGCAAAGTGAATCGTATTAAGTCCTCATGGAAGGCCATGTTGTGACGTTAAAGTTGCAAGTTAAAAGAGGGGATTATTCCCTTTACTTTATTAGGTGATAGCCCTTATAGTAATGCAACACTATTGTAACAAGCAATTAATAAAGCCCTTCAAGGAAACTTGTTGCACAGAATTGCTTTTACTGTCTTAATCATTATTCAGCCAATCATTATTGACTGACGACGATCTTTGCAGTAAGTAAAATTACAAAGAACTGTAAATTACAGAAGACTAAACGAAACTTATGAAATTAGCAGTTGAAAATATTTGAAAACAGCTGCTTCAATATTTTTCTTTATACATCGCACTTTTTCTGAAGACAAATCTTTCTGCAATTCGGTACAGAGCAGAGTTCAATGATACGATTTCCGGTTTTGACGAGCCCTCGCTCGAAACCAATGGAAATTTACTAACAAAACATGTTATACGAATCGTATGAACTTCTACAAGTGGGTTGATCAATTCAAAATTGGCCGAACAAGTGTGCCTGATTTATAACGTATGCGATGGACCGATTGAGATTTCAACTAGTATTTAGATGCCCTCATCCAAGAAGATAGACTTAATTAGGATAGAAGAACGCAGTCTGTGTTCCTCAAAAAAGATCCTGACGTATTTGGTGTTGGAGAGGAATACTTTCAGAGTGCACAATGAATGCTTGAATTGTTGACAAATTAGTTCACATCCGCTTTATAGCCTGGATCTCGCACCACCATTAGATTTCATTTCAAAGTGACATTATGTGGTGTCAAATTCCAAAGTAATGAAGAATTGGAAAACACTTCAAGTCAAAGAATTTTTCACTGCGTTTAAAAAAGAAAAAAAATCTGGTATGATATACTCACACGCCTTTCTTTTACATAGCTATAATTGACAAACGTTCTTCAGACTTTTCACATTTTCTATTAAATGTTTAGTAGACAGCCTTCAATATTTTTTTGGGGAGGGAGTTTCAAACAAAAGTGATAGGTTTCTATATATGTATAGCCAGCATCCTAAATTAAATGAAACTCATTCTGCTTTCTGGAGAACATTGCAGAAAAATGGAAAACTATTGTGTATTGTCGCGTACTACCAGGCAATACATTTAATTCTAATTACACATAGACCAGAGACGTATAATCAATTGGAATGATACTTTAGAGGATAGCTTAACCTCTCCTCTCCCTCACAAAAACTCTCTCAATTGAATTTGCTCGGAGGGCTATTTCAAACAAAAGTAATAGTCTTCTATCTGTATATAACCCTGTCCTCAGGGTTTCCGAAAAATGTTGCTAATAAAAGTCACACATCTAAGTACATGAGAAGTTCAAAGAAAACTAGTAAGTTTGAATTTTCCTTTTTTTAGTAATGCTGAACACACACATACTCATACAAAACATTTCGAAAAACCACTTCTTACATTATTAGAAATTGTTTTGAAACCATTTTGAGTCTAAGTGGATTTCAAAACATATATTTCCAGTGAAAACTCAGTTTCAAAAATTTGACTCGCCAGCAGTAAAGAAAAGTAATAATTTAACTATCACAATTGTGAAAAACTGCAGTTAAGAGATAAATCATATGAGTGTTTCACTGTAGAATTTTGTTAATATGTTTCATATATCTGAAAACACCGTTTTCACTTACTTCCGACTACCCTATCCTCGCCCAAAAAAAGTAATCTCTATAGTGGAAAGTTCCGGTGCAAAATACGATGTTTCAGAGATAAGATTCATCAAGTGATGGTGAGAAAAAGTTAATTGAATAAGAGGAGGCGTTTTGCATTAAAGTTTTACCAAAGAAGGGGGTCACAGGCGGCTGAGAAAACTTTTTTTAAAAAACTCTACCACTTTCAGCGGAGATTTTATTATGCCCTGTCAAAGTTTTCTATTAAAATTAAAGAAAAGAAAAAAAAGTAGAAAATAGCAATGGTGGACAACGAAATACTATTTTCGGTGAGCTTTAATTGTTATGTACTTTTGCTTCTCTTAATTAATTTAATTTATAATTCAGGGAGAAATTTTATAAATAATACTTCGAGCTCTTTCCACAGGTATCTGAATTCTCATTATAATTGGCAAAAAATGAATGGATAAGAATAACTTTATTTACATCAGATTTTGCGTTTACGATACCGCTGCAATAAATTACATAAGAAAAATGTAGTAAGGGAGGGGGATCACGTAATGGTGGTAGTAGTAGTAGTAATGGTAGCAGATTTTGTGACTGAATCAATGAACATTAAGGAACTGGCATTAATCAAACAAATAATTTTTACCGAGTTAGAAGAGAAGAGTGTATAGAGCGAGATGGAACGAAGAGTCAATGATGAAGGTTGTGTAGCTGCCGGGATTCGCTTGAAGATTGTTGTGACAAGTTAGACTTCTTGCTAGTTCTGTCAGTGGTAAGCTAGTAGACATGACTAGCAAGGTGAACTTTTCAAGGTTGAGGTTGGTGTAGTGTCTGATGTTTACTTTTTAAAGTAAAGTTGGTAAATGATTGTTGGAGATTCTTTATTAAAGGCCGACCTCTTCAAAGCAAAATTTTTGACTGATTCCTCAAAATAGAAGTTGTGCCTCGCAATAAGCCACTCAGATGATTTGCTTATATTCACTTTCACTTACCTCTTCTAGGTGAGAAAGACTGGCTATAGTGTTGTGGCCAATTTGCCCACACATTGCAGTGGCGTAATGCAGAGAATGTAATGCATGGTTGAAGTGTGCTTGGTAGCGCGTTTACTGGCGCCTTGGTGCGATTACTAACGAAACTACTGGGTCCACCTCTTCTGTGACTTTACAGGCTAGTTCCATTACACTAATGTGAAACATTCACACGACTTTACTGGCCTCCTTATTATTCATTAAACAAAGTTTCTTCAAATTCAAAATTTTTCCTACATATATTACATTTCCTTATATCATTTAATTGGAGAAATTTGCATTAAAACTAACAGACATTGAAAATAAACTGAATCGCTGGTAAGACTATTAGTAAATAGATCGCGGTTACTATTAAACGCCAAACTAATAGATAGCACACTGTTTAAACCAATAGAGACTTACAAAACCGAACTGTATCTTGTAACCTTGAATCTGACCCGAAGTTCCAAAAGAATCTAAAGAATCTATGAATGCTTCCATGGAAAATCTACGACCTCCTTCAAACATTCCTAGAATCGTACTGAGCCCATAAAGATCTCAAAACCTTTTGATCCATTTACAGCCCTTTCCAGTCAGTTGGCTTCACATTCCATATCTTCCACTCTATTCCTTTAGACTGCGTTTGATTACTATAAATGCTCTTGTATTTGCTGGAGAATGATTCAGTGACAACAATAGTCTGTCTGAGTAATTTTAGCACTTTTTTTTTTTGTAGAGTGTTAGAACTTTGCAATCTTGTCCAGTGGATGAACGCTTTGGAGATAGTTATCTTTTTTGTAGACCAACCTAGTAGCGCCACAGCCAACTTGTTGCTATGGTAATAAAAAAAAAAAGTCAATAAAAATAGCTAGTTATACTTTTGGAAACTGTGGAAACTCACTAATCCAACGGTTTTTATAAACTTCAAAGTTTTATTGCATTCTTAGGTTTAAAGGTTTAAAACTATTTCAGTTCACATCTGTTATGCTTCTCTCTCTCTCACTCTATAATTATTTTAGCGGCTATATAATTCCTGATTGTTGAAATTTTTTTTTTCATCAGTAAAAGAAGTTAAAAGACGGTGTGTGAAACGCAGCAACAGAACTTCAGGGCAAATTAGAGTCCTGCCTAATTTGTTATAGAGCGTGAATTAGTGTCCGACCTAAAATTCTCAGAATAAGCCAACACCCATCTCAAAGCAGTTTTTAATCACTCCCGATATAAATCTTTCTGGGATGCCCATCTCTGATTTTTTTTGTTTGTTTGTTTGTTTTCATCCAGGCTAACACGGTTTTAATCGCGTTCCTGTACGAACTGAACGAGGACGCTCGGATTGGGGACGGTCATTGAAAGAGAGGGTTCCGCTAAAACTGATAATGGTAAGAGAAACAAAACCACACGGCTAATATCCAGAGGAAGTGTTTTACAAATCTGAACCAGACCCTTTTGTGACATAGGCCAATCTAATCCTAGCCAACCCTATTCGTGGACCACCAACTTCCAACAAATCAATCATCTTCCCATCTGTTTCTCTGTTGCCTACTTGCCTCTTCCCGTAAGTAGTGTGTTACTACTTTTTTGCCAGCGGTTCTACATTCATCCTCATTAACTTGACCAACCCAATTTCCATTCCTGAAATTTATTGATCTTTATCATGTCTTTTGTTCTTTTTTTGTTTCTAAAAATGAAAATGTCATTTCTATATTTATCTCCCAAATAGTTCTCTCCATCGATCTTTGTGCTATTCGTAATCTCTGAATACTTTTTCCATGTTAGACATAATCATCTATTTTATCTCTTCCGTCCTCTTTTGTTCAGTAAATAATTGTCCAAGAAAACAAACTCAACTTCCTGTTTTCTGAATCTTTCTTCAATAACCCGGAGGGTTATATTATTTTGAAAAATATAAGAGCCTTATGGTTATTGTAGCTCCGTAATAAAAGAAGAAATATATGTTTCTCTAAGAATATTTTTCTAGTTTTAATAAGAACTATATGGATGTAGTTATTTATTAAGGGAGTTTAGTGTTTCTTTTGAAAAAGTGCTAAACAGTCTTCAAGTGCAGTCAGTCAGTCAGTCCCACTATGTTACCTCACCACTGTGGACAAAAGATTAATATATATAGCAGACCCCCTTGCCACGACCACATTGACATCCAACCTATTAATATGTATAGCCTGTAAATGTGCCCTACAGAAATATAGCCTCTTGTGTGTTCCCAACAACAACATCATTTTGCCTTTGCTTTCTTTTTTAGTAATCTTTTAGATGATGTTGCGCTGGTTGGCTGGATGATGAACCATCAACCCAGTGTAGCTGGACCCCCCTACTACTGCTTCTTTTCTTTTTTCTGTTTTTTTTTTAACTTTCCAGACTGACATAACTCTTTTCTCTCTGTGTGGTGACTCCAATAGCACAGTGTCAACCAAACAACATGCCCTCCAGCAGTTGATGGAATTCCTTAAAAGCTGTGTTTTGTAAGTATAATATTTAAGGAAAAAAAAGAAGAATATAAAAGAACTGACATGAGACAAACAGACCTATTTGAATAAGTAATGTAGTATGTAAACTGTGTCTACAATGGGGTAAAGTAAACAGGAAATAAACAGTTTTGTGTTTTTTAGTAAAAAAAAAAAAATTCCAGTTTCTTTGAATTTTTCTCATTTATTTTTAGAGGTAATTTCTTCGGAAATAATTCAAGAAGTGTATACTGTGTACACGTTTTTGTAATTTTCTTAAAGGAGGAGCGTATAAAAAAAAAAAAAAAAAAAAAAAAAAAAAAAAAAAAAAAAAAAAAAAAAAAAAAAAAAAAAAAAAAAAAAAAGACATTAAAAAATGTTTTTATGATCACAAAATGATCATCAAACGGTTTCAAAGGCGTTCACCCATCTTCAGGATTTCTTAATTGACACTGATATTTGCACCAGGCAAAATTAGTTCATAACATTGTTTGTATGAACTAAGGGTTGGACAGTAGTGTCGTTAGTAACGGGTTTGACCAACATGTTTGTCCTTTTTCCTTTTAAAGGAATAGGTTCCAGTTCTTTAAAAAAAATTGAAACATAAACTAACAGAAATATAATGTACTTAACTATATAACAACTGTAACAGTATTAAAACAATATAGTTCTAAGTAATACTATTTAGAACATTAATGGCAAAAATTGTTTCAATGTTAATGATATTTGGTTATATATTCGTCATTCCCACAATAGTTAACAGTGTCCAGCAAATAGGTGCATCTTGGCTAACTACTTCGCTTAAAACTGAATATTTAGCTAGAAGTGAAATAACTACGTGAAATAATTAACTAGACGTGAAGTATGTTTGGCGACGGCTTGAACTATTAAGTGGAATTACAATATGTGGTTCTAATCTAACTAACCACTTATATAACTAACTATGTTTTAACTTACGTTAAATGTTTAAAAATAGTATTCACTTGTTATCAAAGAAAGATTTAGTCTTAGCATCTTATACGATTGTTTCCCCTATACCAAAACAATACTCACTCATAACTTGAATAATGATATCCTTATGAAAAGATATTTAGTCGAAATTTAATGTTTAGACAATTTGTTCTTTTTGTTCTATTCGTTAACCTAAAAGAAGACGACACTAAAATCGATACTATTAAATTTGAACGAAATATTTCAGCCTTAATGATATCAGCTTCCAAGACTTCCTTTGCTAGTGAATACTTTAAACCATTCCCAGTACTAATTGGAAACTATACACCTTGGAATAACATTGCCAACAACAATCATAGGACTTAGTTATTTGTTTTAAATTTCATTATCAAAAAATTGTTCGTAATGTGTCATTATTAAGTAATAGATAGATAATTGTATCGATAAATAATGTAAAAGATGTACTAGACTAAAATTTACTAAAGATAAATACTATAGTAGTTTCTAGCTTAGAAGGTGTTGTATTCAAGTAAAACCCCTGGTATCTAATTTAATACGTAGAGACATGACGTCACTGTAAACCGCAAGCCATAGAATGCAATTTGATGCCCTACAGAGTGACTTGTTTGCTTATCTTGCACATTACATTGTGACTCACACTAAGCTGGAAAAGCTGAATGGAGAAAATTCACTCCTTCTTTCCTTTAAAAAAAAAAAAAAAAAATTGGAAAACCTCTGACATTGCATTCTTTAGCTACTGCATTCTGCAAATCCCTTTTTAAAATACATTTTTCAGCCAACGAGAGAAAATTTCTTCTAAACCGAATAGGATAAAAAAAAAAAAATGTTTTTCTATCTCTTAAGGTGAAAAAGGGATTTTCACTTGCTATTTTCCGTGAGAGGTTAAAGATTTCCTTTGATAAATTATACTCGGCTTATCGCTTTATATCTGAATTACAACATAAATAATATTCGTACTTTTAACAAGTAATTCAGAATATCATATACATTGAAATTCAAGTAATAACTTCTTGTTGTCACTAATAGACTTGAAAGCATTAAGGATTTTTTGTTAAGCACCCACCTGGTAGTAATGCAAAATTGGTTTGTATAGATTTGATTAGTGATGCACAATTGGTATTGGTTAGTATTGGTTAAATAGGTTTGTCTGTGAGTAGTATTTTCTTTAGCAGTTTTTGAATTCATAAACTGTATTGTATGTGCAGATAATATCAGCAAAAATTGTCCCATGTTTTCACAGGGATCAGCAAGCTGTTTTATGTTACAAATAGAATAAATGGCTCATGGCGTGGGTACTTTCCATCAAAAAAAAAATTAATAATAATACTTGAATAAAAAGGACAACATAATCATATAATTTAAAATTGGCAGGTGCTGCAAATTGGGGGAGCAACAACAAAAAATTGAATTTAATTCGAAATCGTTAATAAAAAAAAAATGAGGATTTTTGAAATTTGTTTTTCGATAACATACTTTCTTATCTGATTCTTTAAATTTTAGAAAACTGTTTTCTATCAAATTTAAGCCCACAAACAAGAGACTGTGCGCTTCAATTCGATTAGTATTACTTTGTGAATTATACTAAAATTGAAATTTAGTTGAACAAAAAAAATTGTCAACTTAAGGCCGAACTAGATTAGATGGGTCACCAGAAATGTTTACGCAAGGGCCATATGTTGCCGATTCCGCAATTAGGTTTGAATTAAAGCTTCAACATCTCGATAGATTGCACTTAGTTTAAAATATAAAAAAAAAAATAACTAGTTTACACATTGTAATGGGAAACTAGACAGACGAAACTTGAAACCTGCCTTATTCCCGCCAAATGACAGTTAGATATTGCAATGGACCAATCGCCAGCAAATTCGCCCCTAGTTGAACTCAAAGTTCAATTAGTAACCGCACAAGGCACCACCACTGAGGCTTCAAGCACCTTTCAATTAGTATTGGCGAATGGGCTTTAACTTCGATAGTCCACCATCAGAAGCCGTCTAGCGGTACAAGAAATTACATAAAAGCAGATCGTCCAAGGGGCTTAACAAGCAGTCTCAGATAAACTTTAAAGAGTAAACATAGTCGTTACCTACATCAGCTTCAGCCTTGAAAGGTTCACTTTACTAGCTCACCACCATTACAACAAGTAAGAGTTCTACCTATTCACAACACTCTTCAGATGACCATCAACAGCCCCAACTCTAGTATTCTACATTCCTCACGCTACCAACCAATAATCATCACTCATCGCTTTGTCACTCTTATCTATATAAACTCATCTCAATGAGTTCAGTGCAAGTAGTGGTGAGTTCGTGAGTTCATCAATTCACCATTACTAACTTCACTATTGGCAAAATAATAAGGATTTATGATATTTTCCCATTAATATAACCTTAATCTAGTTTCTATAAAGTTTAGATGGAACAATTTATTTTAAAGAAGTTTTTAAAGAGGAATGTTTTCCTCAAATTTGCTATTTCAGTTTATTATATGATTTTTGTCATTTAAATAATATTAATTAGGGAAGAGATAAGCGAGGTGGTAGCGCTCTGGGTCCCGGGTTCGAGTCCAGCTGCTGAATTTTTCTTCCTAGGAGCCTCTAACAGCTCAATGTACGGTGATGTTGTCTGTAACGAGAGAACATTGCTCTGAGGCCGGCGATGCACTGAGAAAGCTCCGATCTATGGGGTAGCTATATGGGCCTAGAGCGAGGGGCTTTGGATAGCATAGGGCTTGGTCCCTTCCCACAGATAATAAAAAAAAAAATTAATTAGAATTCTATTTGTTGCCTAAATCCCGAGGTTAAAATCATTTAAGGGGGGTTTGGTTGTTAAGGTTTTCTCAAATAAATGGTTTTTATTAAATTTTTATTGATATGATTGACATGAACACAAGTAAACATTTAGTAAAAAAAATCATAATTCTGAAGAAAATTTATCAGTTTTCACTATGTAAATTATTAGAGAAAGTTGTGTGAGTGTTTCACACCCGATTTTTTTTTTTTTTTTTATCAGATACTGAAAGGTTTTTTTTTGTGAAACATACTGAATGTGATATTTTGTGATAGGTTCCTCCGCCCCCACCAATATATTTGGATGAATTATTGTATTTGATAAATGGATTACTCTACAGAGAATACCACAAATATCAAGACCCAAATATCCCCTAATATTGGTAAATGTTAAACCGGCAGAGATTTCTCAACATACTTGATGCTGATATATTTATCTCTGTTTATTTTTATTTTTCTCATTTATTCATTTTTTCTGTCACCTTAAATTTATATGTGTTGTTAGCGAAGCGTTGACATAACTAGATATCGCAAGATACTTGATCTGCCTTAGATTGTTGGGGAGATAAAAAAAAGAAAAAATAAATAAAGTAAGCCGGAGCTGTCGAGGTTTTAGTAGTAATATATTCCTGTACCCACTCCTAGAGCGCACTGATGTGTGGTTTGATTCATTGCCCTAAGGACCTAACATGGTATCAACATTTCTCATGGGTACAGCTCTTATTAGCCTTACTCATATAACTTTTTTTCTTTCTTTTTTTAATTCATCAGGTATAAATTATTAATTTCGTGAGCTTTCCCCAAAAACGTTTTCTATTTCCATTTTTTTGACAGAATATGACACGAAACTTACAATTTTATAACGTTTATGACTGTATCATAGTGCTTCATTAGTCAATGAATCGATAGCTCACACTGTCCTGTGTCTGAACTTCATAATTTCAAACATTTGTTAACATGCATATATATATATATATATATATATATATATAATACTTCTATAATTGGAATAACCACAAAACTATGGTCTCAGCATGCTTCAGAAGTAGAACATGCTGAAAATAGTTTTGGGACTATTATAGAAGAGAAGAGAACTAGTCGTTTCAACTCAGGAAAACTAAAGTTGTTTAAACTTAGATAACTTAATAGAGCTTCAAACCTTTAACCCATGGGGACGTTTAATTTTAACTGAAAACTAAAAAATTAAAAGTTTTTATATTTAATTTTACAATAATAGAAGTTTAGTTAATTTGAGGCTCATTTGTTTTTAATATTATCTAATTAGGCTGATGAACATGGCTGTTATTACATTCTCTTACTCTTCCTAGTATCATTTCAGTTTACGATACAGTTCTTCCAATCATATAGTAAGAACTGGTTTAGGTTGCAATGACCCTAGATTTGATGAAAATTGTTAATTAGTTTGGGTGAGAATTGCAGTAAGTCGAGTGACGATGCCACACCAGATTTTTTTATTTTCTAAGTGGGATTTCCCAAGGAAAATAAAAAATGTTATAAAATAGGTCAACTAAAGGTTTTTTTTGGATTTTATATTCTTAAAATACAAGGAACACAAATCTGAAGTTCCCGTATTATCAGATGAGATTAATTCCTAGTTTAATCAAATATCTGGTATTTTATCCGTCGTAGCATGCATATTGATTTTGCTCCTGACCAGTTTCGGATTTTCATCCATCGTCAGAGCAAATTCACCAAGTTCGTGAAGAGTGGATACCCTAATACGGGTTACACAAGTGTGAGTGTAACAGGAACATTACGTTGAAGTGAACTCTCTATATGAACTTCGTGAATTTGCTCTTACACGGTAGATGAAAATCCAAAACCTGTCGGGAACAAAATCAATATGCATGCTACGACGGATAAAATACCCAAATGTTATCCAGCATTGCGGACCCACCCACATTTTCATTAATCAAATACTCTTCATTGATCAAATACTCGTTTTTAATTCCATCAATTTCAGACAAACGTTCATCGTCACTTAACGCGCCGATACAGTGTGCAGTCCTGATGAAAGTTGAAATAGCCTTAGGAGAAATAGCCAAAATTTAGGAGAATAGGGATTTTCAAGGCGTTGCAAAACAAAATACTGTAGATTTGTAGTACAGTTGTGGGTGTTTCACACCTGATTTTTTAAAAAAAATTTCAACTATTACTTTCTACTATTATACTACCTATTCTATAAATTTATTGTATGACCTGCGGGATTATTTGATGCGCTCAAACATCCGTTTATTTTTTTCCAAAACTAACAATAATAATGGATACTTTATAAGAATTTAGGACCCACAATTCTTGAAATGTTGCAATGCCATTATATTTATATAGGTTCTGTGATTCTTGTTTAAAAAGGTTTTTTTTAGCATGGATCTGGTCTTATCAATGGATTTTGCCTTACGCCTTATAGAAATATTGAAAGAGCCTTGGTTAATTTAGTTAATTAGGAATTATTACGTAATTTATGATTGTGTATTATCAAGAGTTCTTTCATTTTCCTTTTTTTTTTTCAAGAGTTCGAAAAATAGAAGTGGATTAATCTTTTTCTTTTTCTGTCTTGCTTCTCTTTTATGTATGATATCCTACTTAATTAATTTTTACTTTGACTTTAGCACTTTTCCTTTTCTAATTATTACGTCTGTCCTCCTTCATGTTGCTATCTTAGAGAAAAATAAATATAAAAATCTTGAATTGTAAAATCGATGTAAAGGGATGAAGTATTAGAAAATTCTTTAAAAGGCGGGTTTTCTTATCTTACTTTCTCCATTTTTTTTTTTAGGTCCATATCTGAGTTTGGCAATTTCTTTATGGTTTTATGGCGATAAATGGTTTTGCCGACTCTCAAGCTCTGGTTCTCTCCCTTTCCTCAATTACTAAGCCAGTGGTCCTTGCTGCAAGTTTAGTTGCCGGAAAATAAATCCTAATATGCTCAACAATGGCAATAACATCGTTCTCTAATGGATACCGGGACACTGTGGTATTAATGGGAACGAGCAAGCCAATCGCATTGCTAAAGCGGGTTCCCTAATTCTTTATCCCCGGACTTCATAACGATGCAAACAGCAAAAGGCATTATTAAATCCTATGCTGCTAAAAAGTGGAAGGTAACATGCTGAGGGAAAAAGCTGGGAAAGCCTCATATCAAAAGATAAAATGTTCTAAAAATCTGCCACGTGCTGTAGGGGGGGGGAAGTGCCATGTTTTCGTATGACTACTGGCCACTGTTATTTGCGTAACCACTATATAGGATCAGCATAGCCTCGAGTCCTTTCTACTCGCTTTGCCGCAATGACATCATGTTGGCAGGAGAGCATTTATCTCTCTGCACCATTTTATGTGACGTAGCCAACACGGCTGAAAAGTGTATAGGGGTTGCTCGTCGTCGTATAATAAAATGCCGGACGCAGCTATAGTTAAAAATATAAATAAAAAAAACTGTTGGCAATTTGTTTGTATCAATTATCTTAATGAAAATTTAGTCGTTAACTAATTACTTGAAAGATTTGCGGAATTTTACTTAACTGAGTAAATTTCTTCGAGACCTGGTGAGATGGTGGGTAATAATGCGGAATTTAAGTGCACCTGAAGGGCAGATGCTGGCGCTTGCTACGGCTGCTTTCAGCGATATAGAGTCCAACCAGTGCAACAGAGCCACAACAGAGCATTGAGTCCATTAAACCTTTCTTCAGTTCGCCTTCTAAAGTCTTTTTTGGTCTGCATCCTCAAGGCCTTCAAACAATAACCTTAACATCTTCGCTAATCTAATCTGCTTGGTATTTAGTGATGTCCGGAAAATCACCAACATATTAGCAACACCACATTACTCCTCTAAGCTGGAATACCACTCTTACTTTATATCTCCTCTAGGATAAAGCTGGATATTAATGATTGCAACAGGCAAGCTACTCCTGGCTTTATAACGTCTTGATACTGAAATTTATGTAATAGTCTAAAATGCTGCCCAAGTCCGCGACCAACTCTCAGTAACTAGTAACTCAGCCTTTCTTTTTCCTTTTGTATCGACGCAGACTCTGCTTTTTTTATTACTTCTAAGGCGGTTGTAGGACAAGATTAATCTGGATGGATAGTCGTATTTTTAACGCGATCTCGCCCGTATTTTAATTCATTCTGCAGAGGTTGCGCATTTTCCTGATTTTAACTGAAAAGATCATACCGAATCCGGTTAAGTGGGGGCTCTTTTGTGTTAGTTGCTTCATATTAATAGATGCGCTTCTCTTTAAGATAACGTAGTCTTATATATATTTGATAATGAAAGAAGGTAGATTTAATAAGCAAGTCTTTGTTATAAAGACGCTAATCTAGTTGGCACTGCTTGGTATGGAAAATGGCGGCTGTCGTATTAAAACAAGACAATGACTTGTGCTTATATAACTTTTTGAACAGTATATAAATATATATATATATAGTTTAGTGGAAACTGTTGATGATAGAGGGAGAGATTGTTAGTTCAGTATCTCTCACCAATTTCTCTGTGTGATTCGCTTCCAAAGAGAATGACTTTGTGCCTAAATGACTCTGAGAGAGTGAAAGAGAGAACCGACAGTACAAAGAGGTATACAGCATTACGTATGGAATATATCGTTCGCTCTCACTCTCTTCATCTCTCTTTTCCCTGTCTTTCCCATTCTCTCTCTCTCTCTCTCTCTCTCTATATATATATATATAAGTGATGTCCGGATCTCATATTTTTACAAATCACCAACACGTTAGCAACACCACATTACTCCTCTAAGCTGGAATACCACTCTTACTTTATATCTCCTCTAGGATGAAGGTGGATATTGATGATTGCAACAGGCAAGCTACTACACCTGGCTTTATAACGTCTTGATAGTGAAATTTATTTAATAGCCTAAAATGCTGCCCAAGTCCGCGATCAACTCTCAGTAACTAGTAACTCTTTATTTCGTTAATATGAATTGTTTTTGTATACTTTTTTTTAAATCAATTAAGTAGAGTGCGATAACCAAAGTAAACCTTAAATAAAAATAATCTATGTCAACCTTAATGACTTCGGAAGAAGATCGTCATTTCTTGCCTTGGAATTTTAACAGAACAGCTCATGAAGTTTCAAGGTTTGCCAAAAAGGCGATTTTTTTCGGGAAGAATTTGGTAAGATGCAGCGATCTTTTATTGCCATTCTAATTCTGATCTTCGCTACTAACGTAGTCCCTCAGAGGTAGCTGGGTCAGCACTAATTATCAAGGAAATCTAACACTGAATCCTCGCATCAAGGGCTAGAGTTGGGATAAAATCTATTTTTTTATTTATTTATTTATTTTTTATTCAGTACTTAAGGTAAACGTTACAAAATTATTTTGTTTGAGCCAAGTGATTCAGAGTTTTGAAAAAATATTCAGTTATTTAATGTTAAAAGAAAGATTCATTTCATTAACTCACAGATCCACCCTTCACCACTTTCTCTACTAACTTAACAGCAACCAGTAAATAAAGTTGTTTTGAGCTTGCTCTTTTCAACATATTTGATTAACCTAAATGGAGCCGAACTATATGGCGAGATGACGTCATAGAGCAAAGTCTAACGTCATTCATGCCCTAGAGTACACCCCCAAAATCAATGATGCTAGATTCAAATATACTTTATTTAGCATTCAATATAAAAATATTCTTTTGAAGGTTTTTTCGAGAAAAACTCACGAAAATTTTAGAAAATCCCAATCAATAAAGTCAGTCTATCTGGTAAACCGATTTTCTTCAAACTCAAAATTTCAGCGATGTATTTAATATAATATCTTAATCTTTAATGGTATAAGTGACAGAACCGTTAAGTGGTACTGGAAAGCTTTACGCTACCGTAAGTAGAGTCATCCGATCAAATCTGACTTTCCTCGCCAAAAAATCCAAATAAAAGTCAAAGAGCTGTAGAAAAAACATAATTCAGTAATGACAAATCACTTCCGGTTAACGGATTTTGAACTAATCCTTCGTCTTGAATCATCTGGTAAGGTAAACTATCCTAAATTGCGTAACATGTTATAGCTAGTAACGGAGTTTTCGTAAAAATATTGTTTTTTCTACCCTGAGAATGATGTATTGTGTGTTGGATTGATCGATTGATGTTTCAATCGATGTGTTACATATGATCAGATGGTCGATTATAATATAGATGATTGGTGAGATTATAACCTGTTTGTTGTTTGTTAAATAAATGTGACTGATTAAGAACTGTTTTACTTCAATATAATACACTGAGCACCTGAAAAATTGCTCACAATCGCAATACTTCCGCTTACAATTGTAAGAGAGAATAGAAAATAAATATCATTTTATCCTTTTGACGAACTAATATATCAATATTTTTTCAAGGCATAAGAAATCACCTAGTTATTAATTGTAGTTACCTAATGTACTAAGTTAACTGAAATTAGAGCCAGGTAACTGAAAAAATGGAATTATTTGTTTTTTAATATTGTGTTCTATAAATAACTTTAGTTTCTTCGCATTACATTTATCTCGTACGTGACTGACATCCATGTTATATAACAATAGCTAGGAACACGTCAAGTTTATCTATTTATTCCACAAACCGTTTACTGCCATGGAATTTCCTATATTGTATGCAATAAAATAATAATAGAGTAAATAAGGATTAATACAATTGTATATTTTCTAAAAAAAGTAGAACTATATGCAAAATTCTCAAAAGTGAAAATGCAATAAAAATTCTCATAAAAAATTCTCTTACTCCAGTTTTCAAAATTGTAATTTACAAATTTAAAAGTTTGTGTACCAAATTTGACGAAATTCGTTGGAGTTTGTCGAAAACTAAAAAAAATGTTCAATAAAAGCGCATTTCCGGTTACTAATTTTCTCGGTATTTGGTTATCTATTTATTTTTAATTAATTTTGTTTGGGTGGTAGAATTGTATCATCAACTATGAAACCCCTTTAGAGATTAACATAACCCCACCCCTCCCCTAAAAGCTCCCTTAAATGACTTCACCAGGAGAACTGTTACAAATAAAAGTTGTAGCTCTTTATATGTGTACTTCACATTCCTAGTTTAAAGAAAATCGTTTTAGCTGTTTTCGAGAAAGTACCAAAAAACTGAAAAATACATTTCTGTAAAAAGGCATTTCCAATCATCCAATTTTTCAAACTCGGAATTTCAACAACACATTTAATTCTAATTAATATTATTTAGATGACAGAATTGAATAATAATCTAAAATACCACTTTAGAGGAAAACTTAACCACACTCCTCTCCCAAAACTGCCCTGAAATGAATTTTTCCGGAGAAATGTTTCAAATAAAAGTTGTAGCTCTTTGTGTGTGTAGTTGATATACCAAGTTGGAAGAAAATCGTCGGAGCCATTTTTAAGAAAATCGCCAAAAGGAAAAAAACCAACTTCAAAGTGTTACTTCCGGTTAAGGAATTTTGACAGGTAACGTACAATCAGATCCCATGGTGACACTAAACGGAATATCAAGTTTCAACTTTCTACAGTTTTTTGTTTTTGAGCTATGCTGTTCATATACATAAAACACACACAGACACACCATTTACTAAAAACCACTTTTTTGGACTCAGGGGACCTCACCACGGATATTTCCGGTGAAATCTCGATATCGAAGATTTGACACGATTACAGTATTTCCTCTAACTGGGAGTAAGAGAAAGAAAAAAACAAATATTACTGTTGTTGTCTCAGGGTTAGCGAAGGAAACGCCTTACTGCATCATTATTCAGATCACGGGTAATGATTGAAGATGGCCAGAACTCATGATTACAGTTAACCCTCCAGGTATTGAACTGTTGATTGGATCTACTATAATATTAACCATGTTTGTGCAAATCTGTTTATAATACTGCAATTTATTTCTGGATCTTATTTTCATTGGATTTCGCAGGTTTTCTCATTTCCAGTGTAGATGATCGCTAAATATGGTTGGGTACGATTAATGAATTTGGCCTATGATTTTTGTCGAAATGCCTATATCGGAATAGCATTGTTTTACTTTCTCTTACTCCTAGTAAGAAGAAGTATTGTAATCGTGTCAAATTTTGGATATCGAGTTTTCACCGGAAATATCCGTTTTGAGGTCCCCTGAGTCCAAAAAAGTGGTTTTTAGCAAATGTTCTGAGTGTGTGGTGGTGTGTGTATGTGAACACCATAGCTCAAAAACGAAAAACCGTAGAAAGTTGAAACTTAATATTCCGTTTAGGTATCACCATGAGATCCGACCCTACGTTATCTGTCGAAATTCCTCAACCGGAAGTACCACTTTACTAGATGTTTTATTTACTTTTTTGCGTTTTTCTCAAAAATGGCTACGACGATTTTCTTCAAACTTGGTACATCCACTACACATACAAAGAGCTGCAACTTTTATTTGAAATATTTCTCTGGAAAAATTCATTTAAGGGCAGTTATTGGGGAGGGTTGGGGTAAGCTTTTCATCAAAAGTGGTATTTCAGTTTATTAGACAAGTCTGTCATCTAAATAATGTTAATTAGAATTGAATATATTTGAATTCCGAGTTTGAGAAAATCGGATAACCGGAAGTGCGTTTACTTTCATAATGATTTTTTCACTTTCCTAAATGATTTTTTCATTTTGTCGCAATTTTCTCAAAAATGGTTCCGACGATTTCCGTGAATCTTCTTATATAAACTAAACATACTAAGATCTACAACTTTTATTTGAAACGTTTCTCTGGAAAAATTCATTTAAGGGCACTTTTAGGGGAGGGGTAGGGTTATGTTTTTGTCTAAAGTGGTATCATAGTTGATTTTACAATCCTATCATCCAAAAAAAATGAATTAGAAATAAATAGATGACCAAAATTTCGAGTTTCAAGAAAATCAGTAAACCGGAAGCTTGCTTTTACTGAACAGTTTTTTCAGTTTTCGACGTATTTCATTAAATTTGGTACACGAACTATAAAATTTTTCGATTATAATTTTGAGAACTGGAGTAAGAGAAAGTCGTGTGAGTGTTTCACACCAGATTTTTTTCGTGCTCAAGTGACCTCACAACATGTATTTCCAGTGAAAACACATTTCGAAAATTCGACACGATCGCAGCACTACTTCTTCTTACAGGAACACGTAAGAGAAAATATAAAATACAGGCAAATAATAAAACGATTGTGAACAATTTTTTTTTTCATCCTTCGGTTGTTTTCTGTGTTTTCTTTTTTTTATGTTTTAATGTATATGGCTTAGTATTCACTGTATATACTGTACACCAGTACAACTTTAAACTTGAATCACTTGCTTGTTCTGTTACTTTTGTCCTGACGATTGTTTAACTTTTCGCTTTTGCCTTGCTATAAGTGGATAGTGTTACAAACTTGGAATTTATAATGCTTTGGTTTTAGCGTTAAACTAAGAAACGAAGAAAAACCAAAGTTTGTCGTAGACTGAGATACAAGGTTCTTCTATTTTTTCCACAACACTCTCTTCTTGTTTAACTTACTTGTGGAGCAATTCTACTTTTTATAAGTTCAGACATCTTTTAGTAACTTTTTTTTTTGTGAGGGGAAGGGCTTTCTATTGATATATTAGTTTCTAGTTGTTTGTGGTTTATTATTTGTTTGCATTGCAAGTTTATTCAAAGTATTTTATTTATTTATTTTTTTACTTTCTATATTGCTCTAAGAGGAAATATAGCGATTGTGTCAAATGTAGAAAATTCAATTTTTTACCGGAAATACATGTTCTAAGGCAGTAGTGAGTTTTTAGAAATTAGCCTGGTGTTTTTTGCGTGTTTGTATATATAAAATGAAAAATTGCAAGTAGCTCAAACTTGATTTCCTCTTCCGGTGATGATGATTGGAGAAACGACAGGAAATTATTATGCCAAAATCTTTCAACCGGAAATGCGCTTGATAAATGGATTTTTTTTTTCTTTTTTTTAGTTCTTGCAATTTTTCTCGACAACGAGGCTTACAAGGATTTGATTTAAACTACTGGGAGTTGATGTTTGGTGTTAAATCATCCCTCTAAAGTGTCATTCACAATTTATTATCCAGTACTATTATCTATAAATAATGGTAGAGAGACGGCCTTGGGCCAGTTGAGGCCTCAACTAAGTTGAGTTGCTGGGACACACAGCGTACTCATCAGTCACGAAGACATCAAAAACAAACATTTAACGATCGAGGAATATATTACACATTGATATAATATGTATAGTCCGTAATGTACATGTATATAGAATGCTTTTAGCGTATAGATAAAACACTAAGTTGTCATAGCAAATACACTTTGTACGCTAATTTTTAAAGAGGAAAAGCAAGTCTAAATCTCTATACAGATACACGCCACCGTATCTAGGAAGAGGGTACATATATAAGTAGAGGCGCTCCGAACAGTCCCAATCCTCGTTATAAGAATTAATCGTGTTTTCTGTTTCTTAGTTGAAGAAAATATTCACATATTCAACAAATCTTTTATTATTTATTATTTTTATAGAATATTTACTTTTATATAGTAATGTTTTTTTATACATTTTGTTTCAATTTGAGTCTTAAATAACCATTGGTTTAAATTATTGACATTTCAAAGTTTTTGAAGAGGAATAATTTGAGTTGAAAACTGTTGACTAAGAAAGAAATAAATAAAAAATTTAAAAATAAAAATTAAAAAAATAAATAAATAAATAAAAACAGAAACTCATTTTCTAGAAAACTGATTGCCTTGAGTAATTTTCTTTACATCTGTTTTTCTTCGTTATTAAAGTTTAATGGAAGAAGAGTAGGAGATATTCATTCATTATAAATTGTTCAGTGAAAATCCTCTAGAGTATGACGTACTGGTAGGGTAGGAGTTGTTGTTATAGTGATGGCGGCGGGAGGGTGGTAAACAAAGGAGGTTGTTGTTGGTTTGCAGAACTTTGTTTTATCGTATTTTATGTTGTTTTTGTTTTTTTTTTTAATATATTTTATAACAAAGAGACTAGTTGATTGGAGAAACATTTTTGTCATGATTTCCTATTATAAGTTTGTCTGTACGGTCTGTAAGTCCCTTTTGGAAAAATAACTTCATTATAACGAATGACAAATGAATAAACTGTATTTTTCTTTTGACTTTTTGTTTCCTTTTAGTTCCTTCATTGAACAGGAAAAAAATTGGGGATAAAGGGAATTAAAGTTAAGTTTCATCAACCCAAATACTCTATATTTCCAAACTATGCATTATTAAATCATTTTTTGCAGGGTTAATTTATAAATGTTGGAAAGTTAGGGAAATATGGTGGAAATACATTCCAAAAAAAAATATTTACAGAGGCTTGTCAGGCATCATCATTCCACTACAACTAAATAGTTGAGGAAATCCTCAAGTTAGACAGGATATCAGGACGAGCTTGTCTATCCTCATATAACTGCCTCAAAGGAACAACTCTGGGAGGAAGTAAAGTCATGCCTTTCTAAGGCCATTAGCGAGGTGGAGTAAGGGTAGAGTGGAATAAAAACTGATTAAAAACTTATCTTTTCACTAGCTAAAAACAGTTTTTAACAAGTGTTCCAAAAAGGCTCTCTAGGCGTTACCACCATAACTAACCAGAATGTTCCGCCATACCGCCAGAATCTAGACATAATCTGGGTTAAAAGACGACCTGCGTTTTTTCATCTCTAATAAGCTGAAGAAGGAATATTAAGAGATAATCTGAACTGAATAATAAGGGAACTTGTCAACGGCTAAAACCAGTCTTTAACTACTCTTTAGATGATTATAAGCTGTTTTCCATTAAATCCTGCTTCATTTTGTGGTCATGGACCGTTTTCTGACGTTCGATTATCATCAGGATGTCTTGGTAAATAGTATGAAAAACACAGACTTGCTACAGAACAAAAGTCAGTTTATCCACTATTGATTACTCAGACACACACACACACACGCATATGATTTTACTCTGTGCAAGTCTACGTTCGAAATCACTTAATGACTACAAAAAGGAAGCAGGCTATTATCACGAAAAAATCCCTTGATGATTTCCAACTTTGCAAACTCAAGTCTTCAGATGATTTGTTGAAACTATACCATATGCCAAAAACATACACTTTTCAGAACCAGCTGTCAGGAATCATCACCTAATTTTACACCCTACACGCCACCTAGGACATCACAAGTGCTTGTTACTTATCTTACACCACTACTTCTAACAAAAAGGTTGCTCCTTTTATTGGGGAATCAAGTCAAACTATGAATTTTAGAGGGTTCTGATTACTCGTTGGCATTAGATTTCACATGCTCACATGGTAACAAAGATGTATCCTCCCATATTTATGTTAGGGCAATATACTTGGAGTAAAAATTCCAAGTTCAAACAAAAATTGTCAATATAATTCTAATAAATTTATTAAGAGAAAGTTTGTGTGAGTATTTTTAGTTTTTTATTTTTGAAAATGATTGATTATATTCACGGTTTCTTCGAGTGTTAAAACTTTCAGTTAGTAACAAAATTCGTCCATTATAAATACTCAGCTATATTTATGCTGTTTTAATTTCAACTGTAATTTAAATTCAAATATTCAACAGCAATGCTAGAGCTTAAATTGTACCTTTTCAGCGCACTGGATTTTTAGATTCAGTTCTTAGATTTTTTTTCTGATCTGTGTGTCTGCGCGTGAGCGTGATTATGAACATTGATATGGAAAAGCAAATTTCATCATCAGGGTTTTTCATTTTTCTCTCGAACAAAGACAGCGGAAGTCTTTATATGCTTGGCAATCTAACTAATTATAATATTGTCAGCAACTAAATATTAATATTTTATAATATTATAAAAAGTTTGAGGAAAATTTGATATTTTGCTGCTGTAAAAGAAAAGTTGTGAAATATTCTTAAGTATATCCAGATCAAGAGATCAATTTTGGGAAAACCAACCACTGAAGTATTTTGCAATCATTGTAGGTTACGATTGTTGGCAAAGAGGCCAACTGAAGGTTACCATATACCCTATTTTTTTTACAGTAGACCTCTAAATCCCCTAGTAAGAAAATGATTCAATCAACTTTTCCCATCATATATTCAAGATCGTATTCATCCGAGGCAAGTATACATATATTACATGGTTTTTTGCAACCTCACTTCAATACCTACCTTTTCCTTCAATTTTGGAATACCTTGTTACACATATATAGGTAATAATGAAATTAGATTTTAACAACTTCTGTAACGCTAATTTTTCTTTGCTTTTCCTTGCAAAATTCACTGAAAATTTCATGAAAATCGGCATAATTAATTTATGCTTCGAAATATCTTGCAAATGCTATAAACTCCATGATACTTATTTTTTACTATTTCCTGTTTGCAATCTTCGACTTCCCTTGTAGTCTCTTAAAGAGTACTTAGATTATCTCATTCAATAATTTATTTGCAACTGTACAACAGATACAATAAGCAAATGTGGTGAATATTTACATGACATGAATGACATGTGAAGAAAATACCCAGTGGTATTACTTCATGGCGTTGAAGTTAATTTAAAAGGTCATGGGGCCACTGACACTTCAGACGTTGGGATGGATTATCGGTAAAGGTTTGATTACTTAGATTAAATACAGTTTTCCTGATAAATTAAATCAACTTCTGGATTCTAGCACTTTCTTGCCGGAAATTTATATATAATACAACATAATTGATATTACACTGTATTATATATAATGTAGTATAAGTGTATTAATAGTAAAGTCAATGAGCTTTGACTTTCTCAGAATGGTGCTTAAGAGATTTCTGGCCATTATTCTGCTAGAAAGATCGTTTCGGCAGTTCCATTTAGTGAAAACGCTAAGGCCTTTACTTTTTAGAACATTGAAAATTAGAGTATTGAAAATAATCTGTTGTCCGTAGTATAAACTTTAAAATTTTTGAATACGAGGCATGTCCAGTAAGTAAGTGTACTTGTGCGTATAATTTGAAGCTGATTACTTTCAACGTTTTCTGATAATCCTGTTTGAATTGTTATGAAAAACAGAAGGAACTTCCGGATGTGCATGATAGTCCCCACATGATTAGCGTCTAGGCAAGCATCAGGAATCGAACTCAGAAAACTGACATTTTTATCAGAGATATTTTCTGTGATAGCCTGCTTCTTTTTGTGGTCATCGAACGGTTACGGGCGTTCGCCTATCATCAGGATGCTGTTTGTCAAAAACAGTGTGATAATATAGATTTGCACAGAGCAAATTTAGTTGATACACTCGTATCAACTAAGTCGAATGTGTCAACTAAATTTCCTGTGTGCAAATCACACTGTTTGACAAAAAGCATCCTAATGATAGGCAAACGCCCGAAACTGGTCGATGACCACAAAAAGAAGCAGGCAATCACGAAAAATATCTCTGATGTTTTCCAGCTCTGCGCAACCAACCACAATACCTGACATTTTACTCTACTGAGCACATTCTACAATTTTGCTTTCATGGACACTTATCTCCATACCATTAGCCACTATTTCTTGAAATACTGTATATTGAAAGCTATTAAATAACAATAATCCAACAGTATATTTTATTTTTAAATTTAATTTCCTAGTTTGTATATATATTAGGACATAAAAGATATTTTATCTGCAATAGAATTAAACTGCTGGTTTTCTATTTTTAGTCCATAATAGTTCTCTCCTACTTCGAATAACTCCTTAAGAGAGAGAGAGATATGTAAGTTGAAAGGAATTTCATTAGTTAAGAGATTTCAATTGCATTATTCTTGGCACCAGAATAATAGTAGTTATTGGTCAGGGTAAAAGTTTTTGAATATTGTTTAAAAACTACTTTAACTATTATAATGTCCTCTTTTTTTCTTTTTTTTATTCTTAAATTCTGGCATAAGTTCAAATAGAGTTTTAGGTTTTTATTAAATGACTACAATCGTCATTTTCTTTTTTTTCTTTTTTTAATAAAGTTTATCTACTTTGGAAATCAATACGACAAAAAATGCTAAAAGGAATTATCAATAAAAGGGTCCTGACCTAAACTTTTTAAAACAGCAAGTGCTTATTTGCCTTTTGGTTTATGCATGTTTTCAGAAAAACAAATGTAACATGAAAACATTTACAGATATAGGTCTTCTAATACATGCAATATCACCAATGGAACATGTAGTTAATGTAGCTCATTCTGGAGGGATACTTCAATAAGAAAAAAACAAAACAGATATAGATATTTACGGTTCTGATTTTTAAGTAAGCGCACAGAGGATATCAGGTTGAAATATTTCCAGAAGAAAAATTGCTGAAAGTTCAAACTTGATATTCTGTTGGTTATCATCAATGTACTTTATTGAATTGTTTTTTTGTTTTTTCTCAGTTTTTCTTGGTTTTTTCAAAAACAGGTTCAACTATTTTTTTTTCCGAATCTCAATTACAGGATTATCCTTTTATTTCAAACTTGGGGGAAATTGTATTTTAGAGGAGTCTTAGGGAGATTTGAAATAAGTTTCACAGTTAAGATTACACAGATACTTAAGAAATAGCTATTTCTGTATAAAATATAATTCCTCAGTTATATGATATTAAAAGCAACTCTAAAATTTTAAGTCTAAAGGAAATTTATCATTTAGAACAAAGAAAATTGCAGTAAGAGAAACTCGTGAGAATTTTCCATAAGAGATTCAAAGAGAAATAAATTTTTAAAAAAAATTCTTTTGTTAAATTTATTTGTCCCTTTAACTCCTACATGAACAAAACATAATAAAAGAAAATGTGTTACAATGATAAATGAAGTTTGAGACGAGGAAAGATACTTATCTATCTATCAGAGTTCGATCGAATATTCTCGCAGGAATGAGATTAGCAGTATCGGCCGGATGGATAGGATTCGGAGGGATATGATGTTTTAAGGCTTCCGTGGCCATTCTCATGCGAAACACTTATATTTTCTGGATTGAGACCGTATCAGTGATTTCTTATAAACTGACATTTCACCCATAGTACAATGGGTACAATAGACCCATTTCAAGATAGTGACGAAAGCCAAAGCAAGACTAACAAGAAACAGGTTGGTTACAACAAACATCTCTCCTTACGACACGTTCATAATAACTGTTTACTTAGGCAAGGACTTGAAAAGTCAGTCAGAACTTGAAAATAAATATTATCAGTTCCTTGGAGAAATTATTGTGGGTGTTTAACATCAATTTTATTTTGTCCCATTAGTATATATAAAACTGCCAAATACAAAATGGCGAATCTTACATTTCTCTGCCTATTTTCTTTTGCTTTTTTTTTTACAACAATGGAATGAAATTGCTAAATTTTTTCTTTGTAAGTCTTTGTAAATAAGTATTATGTTAGAAATAGATTGATTTTTTGCATTTTTTTTATAAAAAATGTTTATTGCAGAATTCGATAATTTATAAAATACCTACTTACGAAGAAAAATTTAGTGAAAACTTTCTAAACTAGATTTCTCATAGAAATAATTAGCTACAAATAATTACCAATCACAGTGTAGAAGTGAAGGTGCCAAATGTGGGTGTATGTTAGGCCAGTCAGAAATTTGAAATTATCTTGTTATCCACGCCCACATTTGGCAGTGTCCACTTCTACAGTGTGGATTGGCTAATTATTTGTAGGTAATTATTTCTGTGAAAAATCTAGTTTAAAATTTTTTTACTAATTTTTCCTTCGTAGGTATTTTTTAAAAATTATCAAATTGTGCAATAAAAATGTTTTATTAAAAAGATGCAAAAAATCAAGTTATTTCTAACATATTATTTACTATTTCATAAAATTAATGTGAGCTATAAAGAGAAATACTCAGAATTTTCATTCCAATGTTAAAAAAGAAGGCAAAACAGAATTAGGCGGAAACATTAAGATCCAGTGTAAGTCCGCCATTTTGTATTTCGTCATTAAGACTAGTGGGGCAAAATAAAATTGATGTTAATCACTCACAAAAATTTCTCTAAGGAATTCACAATTTTCACTTAAAAAACTTTCCTTTCACCAGGAGTTGGTAGCTATTCATTATATTGTCCTTATTTTTATGTATGTGGCGCAGTCCACGAAGTATTGTAAGAGTACTTTAAAGATGGAAATGTATGCAAGAGCTAATTCAATTAAAATGTAGTTTTTAGCAACAACATAAAAAATCGAAATAATTATTAGTGCAATTAAACAAATAAATTATAGAAATTAGAAGCGTTATGTATTAGAGTCTGAAAATCTAGAGACATTGTACAAATCCAATTCTTGGTTAGAACAAGAAGTAGTATGTGGAAATATAGATTTAAATTATAAAATAAAAATTAAATTGCATGGACATCAAACTATTTTAAGTAAACATAAAATTAATTGGAGAATCTAAACTTAATAAAATGACTTTTTTGAGGAAACCGTACACTCTTCCCCCTCCCCCAAACTTTTTTAAATGCAATTTCTTGGGAAAAAGTTTCAAACCAAAGTGACAGAGCTCTGTATTTATAGTTACTATACCAAATTTAAAGAAATCCGTCATGTTTTTAAGGTGAAAAACACAGAAATAACTTCTCCGTAAAAACGCACTTCCATTTTACCGATTTTCTTCAAACTCAGAATTTTGGCAACATATTTAATTCTAATGATTCAGGGGACCTCAAAATCTGTACGTATATTTCCGGCTGAATAGATATCGAAAGATATCGAAAGTTTAACGAATACAATTCTTCCCCTTACAAGGAGTAAGTGAAAATAAAAATGCATTTTTGGAATCTACACGTCTAGACGTCACAGAACTTATCCATGCTTTTTAACAGGAAAAGGATAAAAATAGTATTTAATATTTGTAGAATTTTACGATTTAAATGATTTGATAAATTACTTCCTTGATATTCTTAAATTACTATCTTCTCTATCACAAATTTTTATCGAATAAAATACAGGGAATATTGCTAGCAGATCATAAATTTTGCATTATTCATTTTTTCCCATCATAAAAATGAAAGATGGTAAACAAATTATGATCGTTATCCACCAGCAGAAAGATAATAAAATCAAAATGAAATAAAATAAATAAAAAAAAAAGCTGGTAACGATATAGGGCGAGAGGAATCATCAATGATGTTGGAGAATGGTGGACTGGGACTGAAATTCTTCTTGAACGAGAAAGGAGGAATGGAAGAATCATTCGTGCGTAAGACAATATCGGAATGATGATCATGGCAGAATCATGTTAAAAAACCTCTGCACATTATAGTTTTATAGCCAAATATATTATATATATATTTGGCATAAAACTTATATTTAAGTGATTGTAATAATATATATTTTATCATAATTATTTAAATATATATATATATATATGTGATTTTTTGACGTCATCTTTCTAAAAAAAAAAAAATCGACTACTAAACATTTACACAGTTAAGTTCTAATGAAAACCGTTGGTGTCTAAAAATGGAAAATTCGCAAAAACTTGAGGAAAAAAAACTCTTCTGTAAAGTTACACTTCCGGTAAACTAATTTTCTTCGAATTCAGTATTTTGGCATCACGTTTTTTCGTAATTAATATTATGTAGATGATAGAATAGCATAATAATGGCACTGGAGTGGAAACCTTAACCCTTCCTCTTCCCCCAAAACTCTTATTAAATGAATTTTCCCGGAAAAATGTTTGAAATAGAAATCATAGCTCTACACGTATGTAGTGTAAAGATTAAAGAAAATCGGGTAATTTTGTAGTATCGATGTTGTGACATCACAATGATGACGTCAAACCCCTCTATAATACTATCTTTCGGGAGATCAGTTCATCTCGTCTCTTTTTCTCTTCATTTTACCTCTTTTTTTTCTATCGTCATATCATACAACGTATATTACGATTAGATGAGAAGTATCTGTTGGATGGCTGATCGGCCGAAGGGTATAAAAAAAAAACACCAAAAATTTAGAGATAGCCCCTGAAGAAGACAAACAATGTTTGTCGAAACGTCGGGTTACTAATAAAAAACACTTGAAAGAAAATTTTTGGTGTTTTTATATGATACCCTTCGGCCGATCAGCCAACCAACAGATACTTCTCATCAATTCTAACGGCCAACAATTGCTACAATTTGATATACATTACGATTAATTACGCTAATTAAATTACATTAATATACATATTGGATCATAATTATATTTACTTACCTTTGGTACCGCCAGTATTAGAACCAAGCATCTTCGATTCTTTAGTCCGTCGGTTAAACCACTAGACCAAACAGACAGTTACCGGTTTAAAGTTCAACTTAGAAGTTTTAATTTTTGTAAAATTTTTAATTTGTTACCATCAGTATATGGAAACCGCTGTGTCGTTTGTAAATATCATTTATTTACACTACATACGCCTACATATCGACGTAAAACAATAGCTATTCAAACATAGATTTTAATCTCAAATCTTACAAAAATCAGTATAAAAATGAACATAAAATAAAGTACCTATCCTAATTTATATTCTAATAAATTCGAAAGATATCACATTTCAATGTCGATCAATCCCATATTGTTGGCATGGTAGATATTGATAACATGGTACTCTTCGGGTATGTCGTCATCATCATGACGTAACGGGAAAACATCGATATTACTAAATTACCGAAAATCGTTGGAGCCTTTTTCGAAGAAATCATAAAAAACTGAAAAATCCGTTCAGACGACCATTTCCATTCAATTGACTGATTTTGATCAAAAACTTATAGCCGGATCCCCCCTCCCCGACAGCAAACAAATATCGAGTTTGAACTTTCTTCGATTTCTATTTTTGAGTTATGCTGAACACATACGTACATACATAGACCAGTTTGTAAAAAACCACGTTCTTGTCTCAGCGGACCTCAAAACGTGTATTTCCGGTGAAAACTCAATATCGGAAATTTGTCGCGATCACAATACTTCCTGTTACAAAAAAAATCGTTATGAGATGGCGTTTTTTTTCTTGAGCAGTTTTTCCTTTTACGATAGCTAGTTTTAGAAATCTGGTTTGAAACAGTCACATGACTTTCATTGACCAATTTTCGTGAAATAGCTACCCCAAAGGACAATCAATAACAACTATCGGGTCTGGAACAAGAATTTAGAGACTGGTCTTATTCGCATAAGTTTCACCATATCCGGGCAAATCGGACCATAAACTGAAAGCGGTACAACCTGAGCTCTTCCACGGACATCCTCCCTGTTTTTGACGACCAAAGATCCTGAACCTAATTTCGTCATAACCAAGGCAATCTTGGTCAAGAGTTGTATGGTGTCTCTTCCTCTGTCTCACAGGTCCTATAAAAGGGGTCTGGCATTAGTCGCATTATGATGTTCTCGCAAATCACAAAGCCTAGTAAAGGATCCCCGACCAGACATCCTGAGAGAAGTCCATGAAAGCCACAACAACAACTCCATAACATAACAACATCTGGCCCTACCCGGACCCCGCTAATCAGCATCTTAGCCACCTGACAAGTACCCACTGAACTTACCCAACAGGGATAAATGTTATGAAGCCGCCCAGGGGCTGGAAGCTTGATAGATATGTACATCTTCACACAAAAATACTGTCACTTTTATTTGAAGCATTTTCCCATGAAAATTGATTTTTGGAGTTTTCTGGGTGGACAATAACGCTTTTCTAGCTTTCCTCTGAAGTAGCAGTACAGTAGAATGTTTTGTTTTAACCACGTATATTATTATAGTTCGGTACATTAGGCATTAGTAGAATGCCAAATCTGAATAAAATTTGTTAACCGGAAATTCCACTTTCCGTTTAAGTTTTCGCGTTTTTTTTTTTTTCTAATTTCCTTGAAAGCGACTACAACGATTTTCTTTAAACTTGGCATGCCAACTCACAGTTACATTTTTTTGAAAAATTTTGGCAAAAAATTTATTTAAGATGGTTCTGTTTCTTAAATTAGGAATCTAATTTGTTTAATTCTATTGACGCTGTCTTCTGGACTAAAATATAATCATTTAAATCTGCTTTAAATAGGTCACACATTTTCACTACTTCTATATTTATGTGGGCCAAATTAATCAAATTTTTAGTTAAATAAAATTGTCAACTTTTCTACTACTTTTTACTTTCTCTTTATATATTGTATTCACTTCTTCTTTTTTGTGCTTTAATAGATCTTTGACATTCCAAAAATAAAATGTTTCCTTTCGAAATAAAAGATTCCTTTCATTTGTTTCACTTCCTAAACTGACGCCTGCAAATGTATAGCAACGGGTTTCAGATTAACCCTCAACTTTGTGTCTTTCTTCTTCTTTTTTCCCCGACCCTGGAGGCGGGGACATTATTCACCAAAACAAAATTGCAAACAGTCCAGAGAACTCTGTACTGATCTCTGTGGTGGAGACAGAATATTCCATTTCCACCACCTCCCCGGCCATCACAATAAAATAAAATCACTTTTTTCTAGAGACGTGATGGTTTCCACTTGGAAAGTTTTAATTTAGAGAATCTCTCCCCACCCCCATTCCCACGACCATGGTTACTTTAACCGCTTTAAAACCGCCAACATTGACTAATTACGAGTTTAAGGAAAACTTTCGGAAAGCTTTCTCATCAAGAGCATTTATACCAAGGGCGTGCCCCTCAAATGTTTTTTTTTTGTGCGGGGGGGGGCTAAAAGTTTTTAATTTTCAAATATTTATTATTATTATATTTTATAAATAAATAAATGTACTACGAAAGTTCTATTGAATATAATTCTTGTATTTTAATTAAATCCACACAAACAGTATATATAAATTAATTATCAAAGATAAATATTGTTGATCGCAAAACGTTTCCAAAAATCTCTGGCATACCAAAATTCATAGGATATTTTCTTACTGCAATTAATTTAATTTACAGATTTTCTTTAAAATTGCCAATATTTACAAATCTTTAGTTGGACTTAAATAAAAAAATGGCCAGAAATAAAAAAATTGTGCTAGAGATTATTCTTGTACACGTGTGTGTTACGTGTGTGGCAGCGCCCTCTAACTCAACCATCAAAACTTTCAATATTATCAGAGACATTTTCGGTGGTAGCCTGCTTCATTTGGCTTACGCCGATTAACTAGGGTTGGAGACCCTAGTTTGTGTACTATGTTTGCCTTTGTCTTTAAAGGGTGGAGAGTATGTCATTTAAATGTATTGTGTAGTGTTCTGACGAAGTGCCTGGAGCACTGAGCTGTGGCAACCTGTGGGATCGCTACTCCCCAAGTAACTGCATCCAACAGATACCCCTTGCGGGCAATATAATTAATAATATTATACACGTAAGTAGTACCATAAATATTGTAGGGATGTACGTAGTACTTAGGGGAAAGTTTAACGTTATCCCCCCCCCGAACACCCAAAAAAATCAATTCTCCCGGAAATATTTCAAATAAAAGTGATAAGCATTTATCGTATATTGTATATGAAGTTTAAAGAAAATTGTGGGAGCGTTTTTGAGAAATCGCGAATAATTGAAACCAAAAAACATTATTCAGTAAAGTAGCACTTCCGATTAATGGATTTGTCCGAAAAAAATTCCGAGTTAGTTGCGGTGGTTGTACCTAAACGGAATATCACACACACCTACATAAACAGACTCGTTAAAAACTTTTTCCATACTCAGGTGACCTCAAAACATGTATCTCTAATGAAAACTTGAATTTTAATAATTTGACACATCTTGCAGAACTTTCTCTTGCTAGGAATAAGAAAAAGTAAAAATAAACAGTACTAGTGTCCTAGCAGCGCATTATTCAATTCCTTAATCTTAATAGAGCTTTTTATCTGGCTAGATAGTGACTTGTCACAGTGAATAGGGGCTTTTAGCTTCTTCTAAACCAGGGCTACCGAAGCATCCGTGATGCCTTGGTGGCCACAATTGCATTAATGTCTCCATCGATTCATGCAGAACCTAAACAGCCAATGCCAGCCGAGCCTGAAAGTTTCCCCTACTTTTGCCTGTTGATCGCAAAAGCGAATTTACTTTTTTTTTTTCTTTTTTTTTTTTACTTTCAGTCAATTACAATTTTGTAGATACCGAAACCGCAAGATTTTTTTATGGTAAAATATAAAGACGTATTATTTTGTTTGGAATTTTTTTCCAATGAAGTTGATTCCAAGTGGTTCTGAGGTACTATAAAATCATATTTCTCTCTAATCAGCCAATTTTCTTGTAATGTAGGATCTCCTGCCTTTTATAATACTGAAAATGTGTAAGGAAAATTCGTAGTTTGATGGAAAGTTTTGAATTAGAACAGTTAGATTTGCAGTAACAGAAACTAATGTGAGTTTTACACACCACTTTTAACACACGAGATTTTCCTTTTTCGTTATATTTTCTCGTTGATTAATTAATTTTACATGATAATAAATTTTATTTACCGAGTGAGAGAGTATAATTTATGAATTGAGTGAATATGATTTAGTTGAATATAATATTAATGAGGTCAGTTCACAGCTGTGTGGATCAGAGTTCGTCAGCTGTGACAAGAGTGTAGAGGATGTAGTTTGTATGTTATAATGTTTAGGGCCCCTGTTTAACAATATATATGCCAACTGTTGGCAGTGTTATTGAGCAAAATGCATTGTCTTATCTGTTTTACAAAGACACCAAGAACACCAATTTTATTGCTATTTTGACTTTTGTGGTGCTGCTTTTGGTTTTTGTTTTCTAGCCCAGTGGACATACAAAAAGTCTCTTATCCATTAATTATTTTACATGATAATAAATTTTACTCATTGAGAGAGTCGACCACAATTTGTTGAGATTGAATGAACTACAGCCGATTTTGGTCGGAAGAATATGATGTTATTGCTTTGATTATACACCGTTTCTAGCATCCACATTTCGAAGATCTCAAGATATTTAAGCCTTTTTACAATAAATTAAAAAAATTGATTTAATTTTCTTTAAATTGCATTCAGCAAGATTGCCCTAACAAAAATACGCAGTTGATGGGAGTACATTCATTCTCTGCACTTAGGCAGATAGTATTCGAAAATGATACCACTTTAATCCAGGAGATACAGCACATATCAAACCTTTTAACATTTGAAATCTAAAACAAAGGATTCCTGAAGAAGATAAAGATAAAATCGATTTTCCCCGGTAAAATGTTACCTAAATTACTTTTCTATAGCATTGGCGGATCCAGCATTCTTGCGTACATAGTGAGGCATCTTCAAGGAAAGCTCAGTGTTGCAGAGTATCCCCAGATACTCCCGAGAAACAAATTTCCCAGGAAAATGTCTACAAAATAAAAGTGATAGGCCTATATTGTGTGTGAAGTTAGTATACGAATTGTAAAGAAAAAAAATGAGGAAACCTCGAAAATATGTATTCTGGTGAGAAAGTTTAACTTGATCGTAGTAGTTCTTTGACAGCAGGGTGAGAAAGTAATAAAATATAGAATGTAATACAATGCATACTTCATGTAAACGCTGCAGAAAAAAGCTGTAATGTAGATTTATTGTACGGAAAAAGGAAAAATCATGAAAGTGGAAATAAATATTAAAAAAAAAAAAGAAAAAGGAAATTGAAATATTTTAAGGTTAAAGTTTGGAAAAGTGGAAACACCTCTAGATTTAATAATTTTAGTTGCCGGGTGGGTCGTCCTTACGTTTCATGAGAACGTTGCCGGCCAGATTGTTATAAAATTAAATAATAAGTGGTCGGAGATAGGAGAAGTGAGATTCAAATATCTTAAGATGTTGGATAGAGATGTTTATGGAAACAAGATAGTATGACTAACTGGTCTGGATAATACTGGAAGAAGTGGGGAGAGCCAGAAGAAAATCTCCGGCAATTATACGTGCGGCTGACTTTCCATTAGATAGAAAATTTACAATCCAACCTCTCGCCTCCCTCCCCCCCCACACTCACACTCAGTCTGGCCCTCTCTCATTCTTCTTATAAAGATATAAATTTCCCAACTTTAGAACCGGTTTGCCTACCTACACCCATACAACCCATCCTCCAAAAGTCACCTATAATACTTCTTTATCCATTTTATCCCAAATCTCTCCACCGCCTACCCCCAAAAAAACCCTGGGTATCTTTTTACTATGTACCCAGGTTTTCTTGCCGTTTGCTCACACTAACCACGTAAACTATTTTACATTCAGTAGCTCTGCTAGTTTTCTTTTGCATCTAGTTTAATCGCTTCTTAATTTATCGTAATAGTTTTGCTTCCTTCTTGTGTTTATATACTGTAATCTTGGCGAGAGTAGTTTTTATTTGCTATTGTTTAATTTTTTTGTTGCTTTTATGTTCATATTTCTAAATTCTTCCAATGTTCAGTCCTATTATCAAATTTGGAAGACTCTTTCTTCATGTCTAGGCATTTAAACAAATGACTGCAAGTATAATTTGGTGATTTATATCAAAATTAAAATACAGTTTAAAAAAAAAAATTAACTTCAGAACGAACTCTGGAGTTGCACGCGAAATGTTTATGCGGGTCACTAAATAACTCGCGGTTCATTGGTTGCCGATCACTGATCTAATGTCTAGTAGTAGCCTTTGCTGCGTGAATTCAGCGTTTGATTCTCATGATGGCGTAGATGATGTTGAACAGTAACGTGAGCAAAAGAGGGAATTACAAAAAGCAGCGAACCTAGTTAGCAAAGGCCAGAACTCAACGGCGGTGGGAACTACGGTGTGCTTGCCGTGGCGGGGCAAATGAAGAATAATAAAAATTGCCGTGTGAAAAGCCTTGGTTCTTTATGAGCTGTTGAGCCAAAAGAAGGTTAATTGAATCTATCATAATTTCCAATCCTCTGTTTAGGTAAAAGTTTAGTTGTCCCAAAAAGAAGTGTGGTGGTGATGATGGGATATATTGGTTAGCCCCCCTCCACATAGGTGGTAAATCAATATGATTATTATTGTAGACAGATCAGAAGACAGCTCCTACTTATAACATCACTGCTTATATAGAACATCCTAAAATCCAGTTTTCCGAAACACCTTACCAATAAAAGTGATAAGTTTATACCGAAAACAAGCATCCAGGTTTAGACAAAATCGTTGTAAAAGAGAAATTATCGAGAAAAATAAAATTAAAAAACTAAGGCTGTAAATGAAGTATTTCTGCTTCCTGGCTCAGTGTGCCGTCCCGAATCTTAGGTCCTGCCTACTAAGCAGAATGTTTATATTCATAAAGAAGGGTGAAAGGGTGTTTCATCCATCTTGCCATACTTTCTTCAAATTGGATCGTCTAAAACAGGGATGTCCAAACTTTTGGGTAATCTGGGCCAGATTGAAATAAGAAGAACTGTCTTGTGCCACACATAGAATACAACCACTGATGAGCAAAAATATATATTTTCTAATATCCGGTGCTATTATTATTCAATTCTTAATGGGTTCGAAAGCCATTTAAGATAGACATTGTTTTAGACCAAAATATCGATTTGTGATTGATTACTGCTGTAGCAAATTTACGTATCCAAATATTAATATTTTAAATATTATACTATAAAAGTAAAATTCGGCCGCATAAACTTGTGGAATGGTTTGGTATTTGAGAAACTAATATAACAATATATATTAGGCGCTAATGACCACAGCAGCCCCCCTGCCAATGAAATATATACGAAATTATCGAGAAAATATATATATGGTTCGATGGAAGTTGTTGCAAATCACTGTGAATGTGCTCGACAGATATTTTGGTTTTTAATTTTACTCTTCGCTTACTTTATTCATGAAAATAGTTGCTCACAAATGTTGATGTTGCCAAAAAGCGAAGACATTTGGAGGGCAGGATTATGAGGGCGACGGGTGATATTAATCTCAGGGAAGATAAGATTTTTAAAGTCTTTAAATTGAATGTATATGTTCTATTTGAAACTTGGCATATAATATCTAGACAACTATAAATAGAAGAGCGTGTTTCCTGTTGTCGAAAATGTAAATAAAGCCAACCGTCGAGTCGTAACTTTTTCATCCCGAAGGATCTCAAAACATAAATATCCTCTTACCCCAGTAAGAGAAAGTAATCATCAAATATTTTAAATAAATGTTTATTTATTTATACTTTCATAACAGTAAGAAAAATAAATAAATAAATAAAATTGGGGGAAACATAAATATTTTCCAGCAGACTTGCCTAACTTGAAACCTGATCAGATAAACTGTTTATATATTAAGATTTTATGCCACACCATACCTTGACTATTTTGTATTATCTTGGCTGGCATTTTTCTCTCTCTCTCTCATCTATTTCTGTTATATTTTCCTTTTAAGAAAAAGGAAAATCTATAGAGAGAGAGAGAAGAGAATGTGGCAGGAACGGATGAAAATAGAAAAGAATGATAAAAAAAAAAACTGAGATCTTTTCCTGGAGAAAATTTTCACTTCACTTCTCTACAGACGAACGAGATGAATATATCGTACTTCCTTTACGCCATCCTTAAAAATAATCTACCATTTACTTCACTGTTCATGTATTATTTGATTTTACCAACATATACATTTTACCACGTACCCACATTCACACAGTCCATATATGCATGCATACACACACATAATATATAGTCTTATCTCCCTAGTTATTACAGACCGATAAACAGACATAATAATTCACATAGCTCAACAAAAACTTCTTCCACACCATTAATGAAATAATAATCAACTTTGCCATTCTTCTGTATTGTTATAGTTGAGGCAACACAGGAATTAGAAATAGAAATGTGTGAATCGATAATTGATTTTTTTACGAAATGTTTGCTACCGAAATTTTACATCGATGTTTCTAAGAACTATATTTTCTTAATGCTGTTTCTCATATTTCTTATTGTAGTAAAAAGAAAGTATTGAGAATGTATTAGATTTCGAAATTGAATTCTATCGGAAATATTTACTTTGAAGTCTCCTGTGAGTGATTTTTATTTATTTTTTTATTTATTTGGTATATGATATGTATATGTGTGTCTATAAAGTGACAATTTCAACATGCACCACCCACTTCCCTTGGAAGAACGCCAAATATAAAAAAAAAATTCTAAATAATATCCGACTTAATTTTTTCAAGAATTCCAAATTATGATCAGTTTTTTTTTTTTCAGTTGTAGAAATAAGAGATTATAAAACAAATTTCAAATTGGACCACTTATTATTTTTAACAAATTATAAACGTAAATTTTTTTCTTGAACAATTATTATTGAACGAGAAATCTCCTTTAAATATTCGCTGGGATATTCAATGTTAAATGTACAGAGAAATTCTCTGCCTTCTTGTTGCTATTATTGCACATTGTTTTTGAGTATATAGTCAAATAAGGCAAAAACATATTCATATTAGTTGTTCAAAATGCACACTATCATTAATTAAGCACATACTCGCCCTTTTTATCCTTATTTAACCTTATAGGAAATTTACAGCTACAGTCCTTTGCCAGATGTACTATTGTACTAAAAGGATTTTTTGTCGTATTTATTTGATGAATGTTTTTTCTAAAATGTTTGAAATGTTTTTCTTTAAAATTTGTGTACCTACTTCAGACACTTTTTTTGGAGAAACGGGGGGGGGGGGGGTTGATATTAGATAGGCTTCCGACTATTTCAGTATAGTGTACAGTTTCCTAAGCCTACCTCATTTTAATGATAATTATATAAATGTGTTGTCAAAACGTCTGACTTAGAAGTTTGTTCGAAATAAAGCCAAAGTGAAATAAGTTTCGTCGTTTGTTTGTTTACCACTTCAACAAGTTATTAGAACAGAAGGCAAAGTAAGATGGGATTCACTAAACGTTTATTAATTAATACAAAATGTTACCTTGGTTGATGACAATATAGTTTAGTTTGTGAAGCATAAAATCGTTTAGATGTAACTAGCAATAACATCACAATATTTCGAACTGAAAACAAGTATTTCCAGTGAATACTTAAAAAATTTGATCACGATAGTTAACCTGAAGGTTAATAAGAGAATATAAAAAAATTGATGCGAAACGTCGAAGTTTTCTATTCGTCCAGTTTTAGTAGAAAATTTTGTGGTCAAATCTGGAATTTTTCCATCATTTTTTAAACGTCCTTTATTATGGAAGTAGAGGAACCAAGCAATATTTTCAAAAATTGCATCAGAGAGCTAGCTAAAGCCTACGTTGTACCTTGTGCAAAATTTCTCTTAAAATCAAGTTTCCAGGGAAATAGTGATATGATATTTATGTGTGCAGATGGTATAATAAGTTTAGAGAAAATCGTTGCAACCATTTTTTGAAAAAAATCGCTTGGAAATGGATTTTGACCGAAACTTTAAGTTGTTAGTTGTAAAAACAGAACATATATTTCCGAAAATTTGACACGATTCCAATACTTCTTCTTACTGCACAGAAGGTAAAACAATTAGTAAAATAGCATTTGCGGATTAACGAAATCTTTGAATTATAGGGGAGTTTAGTTAAGCTGAATATCAAATTTGAACTTCGTTCTTCAGAGATATATTGAGAGATAAATAATACTCCAAAAATAGATTCTGAATAGTGGACAGACTAAGATGATGAAGATATGTGGGCATAAATAATAATATCTCGTCCGTATATGCTCTATAATTGAATGCAAATTTTATATTATTATAACGTTCATAATATCATTTCTAATCCAATAATGCATTTCTATTGACATTACTTTCTATTATAGATGAAATCAGGATATGAAAAGGAAATTTTATTATTTGATGAAATAGAGTTGTTAAAGAATATAGAAAATTGAAGTATACGAAACCGCAAATTTGAAGGAACATGCCACAGTGATTGTAAACATCGAAAGGAGGAAGTGATAGCAATTTAAACGTTTATTAAGGAAATTACATTGTAATCATACTTCTTTCGCCACCAAAAAAGCAAAATTTATTTGATTAAAAAAAGGAGCTGCGAGTTATTTCAGATTGCCAGGGCCCATTATCCCACAAATTATATCGATATGAAGACAGGCCGGCTTAATAGTACAATATTACTTCATCGATAAATTGTCGATGATTTAGAGTATAACCTTAGAAACCATTTTTGCTGTTTTTTTTTTCTTCTTTTTTATCTTATTTTCAAGATAAAAAATCTCCTTCACTCTAAAAGTTATTGATAATTATTTAAAGAACGCCATAAGAAAGGCTTTCTTTACTTTTCATTAATAATATTGCCTTAATAACATAAAAACTATTAATTTTGTTCTTTATCTCGTACTTATACTATAATCAACTATTTATTCTTTAATATTATACTGCTGATAATGTTTTATTATCTATAATACGGATAATAATTTTAATATCCATATTTTTTAATATGTGGATGGCTTCGCAAAGCTGGATAAAATCCCAGAGCAAATTTTTTATGTTATTAAACTTTAAAGTGAAAGGTACTTAGAATAAAACATTGCCGCCCTAGCAACAGGTTATGTATTTACTTCCTGTTATTTTACTCTCTTCCGGTTATTTGTATAATACCAGGTCTTTTTAACTATTACAATTACTTTCTATATTCCCATTCGTATTTTCTTATTAATATTGTATAGATAATCCTATCGTCTATATAATATTAATTAGAGTTTAATGTTTGCAAAAATTCCGAGTTTGAAGAAAATCAGATTAGCAGAAGTATGACTTATTTTATTGCCTAATTATATTTCGGATGCACATATGTACATACATATATAATAGAAGTTTGATATTATCTCAATGCTTCCTGTTATTCTACTAAGAGCAAGGAGCATTATGTGGATTTTGATCGAAATCAATGACCTGGAGGGAGTACTCAACTCTTTTTATCTTTTAATATCATACTGCTGATATTGTTCAGTCAAATTTGAACTTACCTCTACACTGCCTTGAGAGATAAGTAGTATTTTTTTTAATGGGATACTGCACTGCGACCTGAAAGATTTATTGTGAACCCCGGAGCCTTCTCAGTGCACTGGCGGCCTCCGAGCAGTGTTCTGTAGCTACCAATTACCGGACAGTGAGCTGTAGAGGTTCCTAGGAAGAGAAAATCTAAGAGCATATTCTCTCTACGTAATGGGGCCCATGCCAGATCCATTTTGTAGAGTCCGTGAGGCAGAGGAGGAAACACCCTTCCATCTTATGTCAGATGGCGCTTAAGGCGCTGAGTTCATGTGTCTTCACTTCCAGGTTGATGTTAGAATGTTCTAAAAGACTGGAAGAGCTTTCTTCTCTGAAGGATGTGCTTCTAGCCTGGGTGCCAGGTCACATGGGGATTTTTGAGAATGAGGAGGTGGATAGGTTTGCCAAATTAGGCGCCTGTCTTCCTATCATTGGTCCCGAGCCTGCTGTTGGCATGTCTGTCAGGCTTCCAGACATGGACGCATCACAGCATTCATCCTTATGGATGAGCTCAGTTGGTTTTCGGCCGTCCAAAATGCTCATCGGGGGTCCGGACAAGGCCATTAGTGAGTTGTTGCTGTGTTTTACACGGAGCGCTCTCAGGCATCTGGTTGGATTTCATACTGGACATTGTGGTTTAAGGAGGCATCTCTACATAATGGGGCTCATGCCAGATCCATTTTGTAGAGTCTGTGACACAGTGGAGGAAACACCCATCCATCTTATGACTGATTGCCTGGGTTGTGATGAAATTAGGTTTAGGACCTTTGATCGGAGCAGGATTTCTGTGGAAAAGCTTAGGCTATTTCCTCTTAAGGTTATTGTCCGATTTATTCGGAATGCGGTGAGTCTTAGATAGATTAGACCCAGGTATGGATATTTGTTCTAGACCCGGTTTGTTGTAGTTTTTCTTGGGGTGGCTATATGGGCCCAGTGAGGCTTTGGATAGCGTAGGGTTTCGTCCGTCTCCACAGACAAATAATAATAATAAAAGAGCGCAGACTGGATTCGAACCCTGGACCTCCGCGTTGCTAGTGCAGCTTGGTACCACTGAGCTAATCCCATACCGAGAGAAGTAGTTATACGCTAGGTTCTAAATAATGGGCTGGCAAAAATTATATGTTGCATAAATAATTACTAAGTCATCAGTCAAAATCCATCTACCGGAAGCGCGACTTTATACATTTTTTGAAATTTTCTCAAAATCGGCTAAAACGATTTTCCTTTAACTATTGGCCGGCTAACTGCACAGAAAAATAAGCGTCACTTTTATTTGGAACATCCCCCTCCCCTAAAGTAATTTTGGATATTTTTACGAAATTTGTGGTGTTAAATTACAAATTGATTTTCTCTGTTATTAGCGCACTGTCCACTACTCTACCTTCTTGGGTTTGTAGGGGGGGGGAGGGACTTTTCACCCCCCACCAACTTTATATTGCTGTTAGGGGACAAATGAGCAAAATTTGAAGTTAATAGAAAATTTGTCATTTCTATATAACTTATTGTATCAACAGGTGTAAGAGAAAGTCGTTTGACTGTTTCCCCACCAGAGTTTTAAAAAAACAAAAAAAAAACAAAAGAGAAATCTTTATTTTAATTGAATAAAACATATTTAAGAAACACCTTAATGTCAGTGTAATGTCAGTGTAATGTCAGTGTACACTTTTAGTCCGTTATTTTACTTTGTCTAAAAAATATTTCTGTTTCAAATAACAGATACATTTGGAATTCTTTAGTCTTTCATGTAAAAAATGTTTGTGTATTTTTACAATTCAATAAACAAGAGGGACTTTTCCAGATAAACGGAGACAATGAGGCATTTTTTTACATTTTTGAAAAAAAATCTGGCATGAAACACTCACACGACTCTCTTGCTGCAATTTACACAGTAGTTATGCATGACAAATTTTCATCAAAATTCACTTACTGATATTTTATTGTTTTCAGTGTTACATCTACTGGGGAATCTAAACAAACAATTGATAAAAACTTAACCTTTCCTCTCGCCCAAAACCACTTTAAATGAACTTTTCGGAAAAAAGTTTCAAATAAAAGTGATAAGTCTCTTTTGTAAGTAAAAGTTTTGTATAACAAATTTAATGAAATCCACTGATTGGTTTATGGAGAAAATCGCAGAAAACTGGAGAAAAAAAACTCTTTACTAAATATGCAATTGTGATCAAACGAGTTTTTTCAAACTCAGAATTTTGACAATAAATATAATTGTTCCGGAGAAATGTTTCAAATAAAAGTTGTAGCTCTTACTATGCGTAGTTAATATACCAAGTTTAAAGAAAATCCGTTGGAACCTATTTGCGAGAAAATCACAGAAAAGTGGAAAATCCATTCAAGAAAAGTGTACTTCCGTTTGAGGAATTTTGTCAGATAATTTGTCGGATCCCATGGTGATACCTAAACGAAATGTTAAGTTTGGACTTTCTACAATTTTTCGATTTTTGAACTATGCTGTTCACATACATACATATACACTCACACACGCATACCATTTTCTAAAAAAAAAAAAACACTTTTTCAGCACTGGGTCTCAAAACTTGTATAATTTTTGGTGAAAACTCGGTATCGAAAATTTAACATGATTACAATACTTTCTCTTACCAGGAATAAGAGAAAGTAAAAAGTAGCAGGGGAAGTGCTACTAAATGTATTTATTAATTTATTTTTTTCAGTTTTTCGCGATTATTTCGAAAACGATCCCAATAATTTTTCTTAGATGGCAGTGCCATGTAACCATGGCATTGATCACTCCAAAGCTACCATTTTCCCCGTGAAGAATATACATTATGCAATAGTTTTGTGGATACTTGAAAAATATTTTGGAATGCCTTTGCCCAGAGGATAATAGAGGAATGCCTTCTTTTAATAGAGGATTTGCTTTCTTAATAGTCCTACATTTATTTCTAAGAGGCCATAGAAAACCTGGCCCACTGAAAGGACAAATTTGCCGCAATCCGCTTTTAGATTTTTTCCAGATTTTTTGTTTGCTTGAATGATGCTGTGCCTAGTTTTTTTTTAGCCTTTAAGGTTTTCAGGAGTTCCAATTTCTCTGCCATTCACTACAATGAATTCTGCCCGAACTAAATGAAAGAACAAAATGGTTAATCCTTCTGCCACAAAGAATCCTTGTTCCGAAGATACGGAATCCCCATTAAAACCGTAAAGATGTTAGCCTGAAAAACTGTAATGCCCAGAGATAGAGTGATGCCCTTACCGGCATTCCTTACGAAAATTCTAACCTTAACACCATTGGAGCCATTTCTTTCTGTTCCTTAAATTACAAGCGTGGTGGTGATTACGATTCCCATCAGAAACAATGTTCATATAATATATGTTTAAGTTAACGATGTTAATAGAGATTAAAAATGGTGACTTTATTTCTAATGCAGAGAGTTTTTTTTATGAAAAATTCCTTCATTTTTGTTCACAAATTTCCCCCTTCTCTCTGCATACAGTTCCAACAATTTATGTTTGTGGTTAGTTTTAGTTTTAAGTCTTTTTTTCGGAGGTTCAGAATTATAAAATGGACAAGAGGGAAATTAATGACATTTTATTTCATCCGATGCAGCTACACAGGGATAGCGATTACCCGGTCCGCTCGTACTAACACAACCACACTGGGACGTAGGGTGACATATAACTACCCGCCAGATAGTAATCTAGTTCATCCAACTGGAATTTTGTACTAAATCTCACCCAGCCACTCTCTCCTCATCACTCCAACTCATTAAGGATTAACCTCCTTTTTCAAAAAGGGGATTTGTATGTGATTATAACTAGATTTCTATTCAATTTAAATTAACCTCTGTACAGCGATCATTTAAACGGAATTTATCACGTTGTATAATGATAAAATTCAATTTATTTCTTCCACTAGAATTAACTGTAATTTTTGACATTTATTAACAGCCAAGTATAGAAGAATAGTTAAACACTTGTTAATAATCATTAAATTCGATATGGTAATCTGATAAAGTAAACGTTATTACCAATGTGATGGCTTTATCACAGCCTATCAGCAGTTCCTTTCCCACACGCCAGATAACGCCCACATCGCTTTTACTACTGGCTAGTCATGTGTTTGGCTCTAAAACTCCCTCTAAACTGCTCCTATCTCAGAATTTCCAACTTAAGATCAAGATAAACTCAATAAAATAAAATCAATAAGCAGTTTATAAGTTAGCATCATTTACTCTGTCCCTCTCTTCGCCATCCTTTTCTAAGTTGCTCACTCATAACACATCTCACTTCATTCTATCATTATATTAAGTCCTTAATGTGTAAAATTATAAGTTTAATTATAGTGTAGTACAAGTTAGTTTTATTAGTTTATAATTCTCTCCTTATTTCTACTACCGACTTAAGTCCCATTACATCTTAAGTCTGACATATCGATCAACCAATAGAGATATATCACACTTTTCCCGGATGAAAATCCCGGGAAGATTTTCATTCATAGCCTTCCCGACATTCATTCATTATCACTTTTTCCGAAAGAAGAAATATTTATCATTCTAACTCGCCAATAACAAAGTTCTGTTAGGACAGCATCGTGAAACCATTACAATGATGATAAGCCTTTTCCAAGGGTCACTGTCCGCCTAGTACACATATTCATGGTGCTAGCCTTTTTATTATCATGTACGACCATATCGAGGCGTTCGCTCATCTTCAAAGTGTCTTGATAAACATTATGATGCCACAGTTTACCACTCTTTAGCGCAGTAAGAGTAAGTCTTGTGATTCCGTTTTTAGACAGTGATTTGTTCGTGGTGTGTGTGTGTGTGAGAGAGAGAGAGAGAGAGAGAGAGAGAGCGAGAGAGTGAGTGAGTGAATGAGAGAAAGAAAGAAAGATGAACGCCAGCGTCTTTTGGAAATGGAACATTATATAATTTTTTACTTTTTTATTTCTTACTGCTATTAAAGGAAGTACTGTGATCGAGCCGGATTTTCGAAATTGAGTATTCTTCGGAAATAATGGTTTGGAGTCACAAAAATACGAAAATATGTTTTTGGCGTATGTATATATAAAAACGAAAAGCCATGGAAACCCACACTTAGTATTCCGTTGAAGTATTACCATTGCATTAGACACGAAGATTTCGGGCAAAAACCATCAACCGGATGCGACTGATTTTTTTAAACTGAATTTTTTTTTTTTCGGTGCTCGTGTTTTACTCGAAACGATTCCAACGGTTTTTCTTAAACATCGTGTACAATCTACACCTATGATTTTTATTTCAATTGTTTTCACGTAAAAATTGATTTTTTGGGGTTTCTCGGAGAACAATAGCGTTATGCTTTCTTCTGAATTATCACTTCACTATAATGGTTTTTATCATCTGCATAATATTATTACTCGAATATTAAATCGTTTAACTCGAATTGCGATTTTACAAAATAGGTTTTTGAGTTTTTTGGAATTATCTTGGAAAAAGATTGCGGCGTTTTTTTTAAAAAAAACTTGGAATACTTGCTCCATAGACGCACAGGTATACAAGTAAAATCCGCACCAGCATTTTTATGGCCAGCCCAACCAAACATAATAACGTTGCAATTTTAAAGAAAATGTATTTATTAGAGTGAAAGAGATAGTCGTGTGAGTGTTTCACACCAGTTTTTTTTTTGTTTTCTCTATTTTCTTCCAAATAGTTTGAAAGATTTTCTTTGGTGGCATATAATTTGCATATTTGTTTATGAGAAAATTGTGAGTGTTTTATGTCGTCGTTTTCACGAAAATTGGCGATATTTAAGATATTGCATTTAGCTATTTTAATTACATTACAAATGATAAATCATTACTTGCTTTGAGTAAATGTTTACCTTAAACGAAATAAATCTTAATTAATTAGCGAGTTTGTTAAAAATAAATCACTTACTTTATTTAATGTTATCTATCTTATGTTTTTCAGTTCTATTAAACTATACCGATTGTACAGTAATATTCTCTTTTCTTCTATTAAATTGCTTACTACAAAGTAGGAAGAGAGAACTTTGCAATATCCTGCTGCTGTAAATCCACATTAATCTATTTCTAGGAAGCTGTTAGACCATTTAAACTTGCCAGCAAGCTTCATACTAACTGCACCATTCAATTCTGAATAGTTCATTTTATTTTACAAGCTATATCATTTCTTCTTTCAATGTTTCATTCTCATTTCTTTGCTTCCTTGTTTCAGTCCTTTTATTTTTACATGAAACGTTCTTGTTTATAGAGAAATTAATTTTTGATATTTTTTTTTGTTGTTGAAGGGGAGTAACAATCACAGATCTATCCTGAACTATTATTTCAAAATACCGGACCGCTCTAGTATCTTGAATAACCAAAATTTTCTTTATCCCTAGATATATTTACCACTTATACACATTACTTTATATGGAATCATTTTCCGGAAAATAATTTTCATTATCGGTATTTTACACTAGATTTTCATTTACAGATAAAAACCGTCTTGTCATTTATATTAAGAAAAAAAAAAACTGCTACCAAGTTTTCACGAAACAGTCGAACATTGAAAATGTTTTATTGGTGTTTATAGCTGTTATAAAACAGCAAAAAGACATATATGGGGTGCTGGTATAGTGTGCGCTGTATCAACTAACCCTAATGATATCTACCGTATAAAGTGTGTGCTCTACTCTAGTCAGTAAAACCTTAATAGAGGAAGACATAGAGTAATCTCTTTCACGGGGAAGCGGAGCTCCGCTCTTCGTATCCCCATGGACACCTCCAAAAAACCCTTCGCCTTCCAAATTCTAAAATAAGTGGTTCACTGTTCTATTTTCGCGCGTTTACCGTCATAAGAGACGACCATAAAAGTATAGTTCAACCGTGACAATAAATTGCTGAAAATAATGGTTTTATTTTAATTTTTCTGGTCGAGTTTTTTTTTTTTTTAGGTTTCTGCGATTTTCTCCAATGAAATTGACCTGTTTCATTAAGTTTGTTCTAGTTTAGAGGTCTATCATTTCTGTCTGAAGCTTTTTCCGAGAAAATTCATTTAATGTGGGTTTTGTGGGAGGGAGGGTTAGATTTACGCATTATTCCCCATACTAACTATGGCAGGTAGAGAAGTAATTATATTCTAGCCCAGTAAAATGCACCAGAAAACATTGAACCAACTGCATAATATATAATATTTGAAATTTAATGCCCTGCAATTATCTAAAATCAATTTTTTTGGATATACTTCAATAAAACGTATATTTCAATAAAAGTGATTGGTTTACACTTGTATTTATCATAACAAATTTAAAGGAAATCATTATTGACGTTTTCGAGAAAATTCCAAAAAACTCAAAAACTTATTTTAATAATAATAATAATAATAAGTTTATTGCTTTAAAAAAGTTTACAACTTATAAGCAAGGAGTTGTGAGTGAATACTCATACAAAAATATTACAAAAATATCTACAAAAACTAAAAATAAAAATATTTTATTACATTTATATTAAAGAGAAATAATGAAATAATAATTAGAATAATCGGAAGATAGATGAAGCAATAGCATCCACAAAAACAAAAAATATATATATATATATATATATAAAAAACTTACTCTTAGCAAATATTCTTATACAAAAAAAACATACAATAAAATAATAGTAATATCTGAAATATGCATACATATAATTGATATATATAATATATATATATATCAAGCAATAACTTCGAAATAAAAGTCAATTACTTCTATTCAATTTATACTTTAAGGCATTCACAACAAAGAGATGTATATTGTTAACTTTATCCAGACTAACAGAAGACACAATATTTATTAAATTTTCAGACTCAGTTGCATATGTTATATATTGAGAAATATATTTCTGTCTGAGGGGCGAAAGAGGTGTACAATGAAAAAGAAAGTGGAGTAAGGTATCTGGCTACTGGTTTTGGCAAAGCGCACAAGAATTTACTACCGGAAAATATGTAACACGTTTCACCACACAAAACTCTAGAATACTTTTTATGAGTCAACCTGATCTGGCTAATTAGCCTAATTTTGTTTATGTGACATTTCAATGGTAAATACCTCTCTTCTAAACCCCAGGAACAAATGTTCCTGTACCATACATTGTAAGACGAGTTCAACACAAATTCAATATCTGTACTGATCAATTGGTTTCTCATTCTAGACAGGATGTCATTTTTCGACTTCTTAAGAAGAACAGGATTCTGTTCCGACCAGACATTATCGATACCTAACAAATAAAAACAGTCCCTGAGTTCAGAAACCCAATTAAAAGGTACATTACTGTCATTCACAAAATCTAATAAGCGCAAGTAACATAATTTGGGGATCCTATCTTCAGCCATTGACAAAATTTTACTCCACCAATTCAAAATTTTTTTAAAAACTTTATATTTAAGCTGAATCCTTCCAAACTCCAATCTAATAAATGCGTTTGGGGCGCTAATGGGTAGTTTTAAAAGAGTTTTAAAAAAAACCAATCTGACTTTTTTCCAATACCTCCAAACACTGAATACCCCATAACTCAGATAAGTATAAAAGAACACTCTCCGATAAGGCGTCATAAAGGTAACTTTTTGTAGCCCACTCGTCAGATCTGCAGGACGCTAACAGCTTGAGTACAGTACAATTTGCCGCAGCGCTTCTAGCTACAAAATATTTACCAGATTGTATAAACCTTCCTGAGGCAAAAAGAAGAACGCACAGATAATTTTTTTTTTAACTTATTTTGTAAAATAGTACTTCCGGTTAATCTATTTTCTTCAAATTAATATTATATATGTGGTAAAACCATATATTATATTAATTGGTATTTTAACGGGAAGCTTAACGTTACTGTTCCCCCAGAACCCTCCAAAAATCAGTTTTGCCGAAAAATGTTTCAAATAAAAGTGTTAAGGATTTGTTTAGATAGTATACGAAGTTTAAAGAAGATCGGTTATGAGAAAATTGTGAAAACTGGAAAAAAAAACACATCTAATGAAGTTGCACTTCCGATTGATGGATTTTGCCCGAAAACTTCGTGTCCGATGGGGGGGGGGACGCAATTTGATGACTGACCTTCCTGCGATTTTTCGTTTTTGAGATAGTCTGTTAAAAAACACACAATATACTGAGCATTAGCTAAATACATTTCTTTTTCTGACTCAGGGGACCTCAAACATGTATTTCCTGTAAAAACTTATTACGGTGTATATCGAAAATTAGGACACGATCCCAATACTTCCTCGTATTTGGAATAAAAAAAAAACCAGTCGGATATATTCGCCACTATAAAGATCGTTATGACTTTAACATCATGACCTAGTTTTATTATTTATTAAAATGGATGATAAAGAAATAGCATTAATTACCTGGTCACATGCAAAATATATAAATATATATATATATATAATGTTCAATCTTCTCTTTTGTATAAAGTAGTTCATAATTATCTTTTATTACATAATTATTAATCTTTCTTTATTATAGACTAGACTAGACTAGTTTTTATTTATTTTATCTTGTTTTTTTATATTTATAATCATTTTTTACAATTTTTTTACTTGTAAAACAGGGAATTAAAAAACTGCTTATATTTTTGTTAACTCTTTGATTTATTAGCTTCATTGAACTTTTTAATGATGTCACCGATTTTCTTTTATAATTTAAATAATTTCTTGTAAAGTTATTTCTCGAGAGAGAGAAAGAGAAAGAGTAGTTGCTTTTCTTCCTGCAGAGTGAAAAGAAAATAAACTAAAGCCTTTTTAAGGGCTCTGTTTTAAAAAATAAAAATGTTTCCAAAGAAGTTTGTTAAGGCTAAACATTTTTTTCAACAATATTTGTAATAAACCATTAGACATATATACCCTTGCAATGGTTTTGAAAGATTAAAAAATAAAGATAACACCTTTTCACTTTCTCCTTCCGGTCGCAAGGGAGTAATTACGATCTTTATAGATTTTCAAAATTGAAAAGTTAAAAGAAGCTCAAACTTGATATTTTGTTTAGATACGACATGAAGGTTTCGATCAAAATCCACCAATTGGAATTGCTGCTTATAATTTTTTTTTTTTTTCAATTTATAGGCGATTTTCTTATTTTTTAAAAAATTTCTCCAAAGGTTTTATTTCAATTTCTCAAACTACCTACACATATGTATATGTGTATCATTGTTATTTGAAACATTTTTCTCAGAAAAATGATTCTGGGGAAAATGCAAAGTTTAAGGCTACAAGTATGAAACAAAACAAAAATTCGGATAACCGAAAGTGCGACTTTACAGAATAGGTGTCTCTGAATATCTAGTATTTTTTTTGAAATCGGCTCTAACAATTTTTTTTTTTAATAAACTTGCTACCTACATAAATACAAACGTATCATTTTTATTTGAAACATTTTTCTCCTGAAAAATTGCTCACAGGGGGGGGGCTACTAGTAGGGGTTATAATATAGTCATATACGAATATTGTCATATTCTGCATTTTGTCGCTAGAGGGTAGTATTACGAATCCTCTCTTGAGTTTTTAGGAGGTTATTTGGGGATGGTAAGGACCGTGGTCCTGTGCCAAATAGTAAGATCCTGACTTGATTATGTAATGAGATCCGAATCATTAAAGATTCATAGGATCCGAAGAGCGGAGAAGCACACATTAAATAAATCAAAGTTATCCCACCAAGTCAGACTAGGAAGAGAGAGTTCGATTCATATAAATAGAGCGACAGTAGTACAGTTCAGGACAGTTTTACAACAGTTCAGTCCAATCAGCAACCTATCTACTACCTTCTTATTACTCAGCCAGTCTGTCTCTTTATTATCCTCTTGCTACCTAACTTCTATTTAACTGTAATAAAGTCCTTGCAGTTTGTGTGTTCTATTCATTATACAGTGTTCAGCATATCATCTAGTTTATTTCTAATCTCATTCCTAAATCCATTCTCTCTGATTCTCTCTCCTTCTTTAGATGAAGGCATCCGTAAAGTTCAGATTGATGTTTCTTCGATATCTTGTTGGGCCGAAAGAAATTGTCTCAAGATAAATATTTCAAAAACTAAGGAATTAGTAGAATTCATTTTGAGAATTTACCACATCTTGTAATAAATGGTGCCTCTATTCCCTATGTTAGTTCAGCAAACAATTTAGGTGTAATTATTAACAATACAATATCTTGGACTGATCACATACAACAGATTTCCAATAGGATTTATAAAACTATTCACCAATTAAAATATAATAGGCACGTGTTACCTATGGACCTTCGAAAGATGCTCATTTCCACGCTAGTGTTTCCTCATTTAGATTATTGCTGTTTAGTTTATAATGACCTCACAAGTGAATTGAATACTAAACTTCAAAAAGCCCTAAATTCATGTGTTAGATTTATTTTTAATCTTAGGAAAGATGAGCACATAACTCCTCATCTTCTATCTCTTCGTTGGTTGAACTGCGAAAATAGGAGAAAGTATTTCTTGGGTATGATGTTCTACGTTCTCCTTAGCACTAGGGTCCCCTCGTACCTTGCCAGTTCGCTTGTTTTCAAGTTTAATGTTAAAAAAACGATTTACCAGAACTGACTTGACAGAATTAGTTATACCGGTGCTTCGCACCACTACTTATCAGAGATCTTTTGTTATTGCGGGCAGTAAATTTTGGAATTCTATACCAGTATCAATTAAAACATCAAAAACTTTAACAACTTTCAAAAGTAAATTATATGATCACTTATTTCATGCTCAGCAGTCTTGTTAATTGATTTTTAATTTTATTTCCATATTATATAGTATTTAAATTATTATTTTTCATTTTTTAATTTTTTTATTTTTGTTGCTCTGTTCTTAATTTAATTTAATATTTTTTGAAGTGTACAATACAACTTTTATTTTTATTGTAATAACATTGTAAGTTGTCCTTAAGGGAATCATTCCCAGGACATAAATACATTTTCTTTCTTTCTTCTCACAACCATTGAAATTACTACACCAATGCAGCACTACTCAGGGCCAAGAAAGAGGAAAAAAACAGTTTTCCATTACAAAATAAAGTGCCAACTATACATAATATCTCAAAAATGAAACATCACAGGAAGTACAGACTTAACATTCTATTTAGTACCAACTATCGAAGTGTGATTTTCAATTTTTCTCCATAGATTTTCTTACGATCTACACACACAGAAATTCATTGAAAATACAGATCTCAAGATTGGAATGCTAATTGTCTCTGAATATCTACATGATACTTTTGGAAAATAGAATACTTTGATTTGTTTTTTTTTTGTTCCGGGAAATCTAAGTTAGATTTCAAGCATTATTGGAGTTTGCTGTAAGCACTGTTATGTAAAAATACAATGTAATCACACTTTCATATTTTGTTTTTTTTTTCCAATTATAGTGGTTTTTATTGCAGTAAAAGAATACGGGTCTCATTTGGGGCAGATTTGTGGCAAAACTCTTTGGTTATATTACAAATTATGTTTATCTTTATACAGAACCATCTCAAATGTAAAATCTACTCGCAATTTGAGAAACAGTATTTATTTAATGTTTAAAAACAACTCATTGAAACCATTTTCAAGGAAAAGCTTTTGTGTATGAATTCCCTAATGATATCAAGTTTGTAACTGTCTGCGATTTTTCTTCAGAAAAACAGATGTCTCACTAAAATATTCATATTCAAGAGACATTACAAACATATATTTCTGATGAGGAATTAATTTTGAAAATGTCATACACTCAGCTGCCTTATTGGACCAATTAAAAAGTTACCAACCGTAATAACCTTTTGCCCTAATTGTTGTTTAAATTCATTGATTCAAAATTTGATGAGTCATTTTATTTTATTATAATATTAAAGTAAAGATAAATAATTTATTCTGTCTAAATATAAGTTAATTAGTTAATGAATGATATTGTTTTAGCCGGGTGTATATGTATATTAGTTATGTTTATGTTTAGTTGGAAGCAGCAGAATGTTAATTTCTGTTTAGTTGCTGGCTAGGGAAACTTCTCTACTTTGCCTCATTCCAGGTGGTGCAGATGGTGGTTTTGAGTTGTTAAAGGCGGGTGAAGAGAAGAGTTGAACTCATAATTCATTCCACATGAGTATGTGTGTGAGTGTTACGTGTGAGTTTCAATGCTCAAAGCTTTATCAAAAGTTTAAAGGCCTTTTCCATGGAAGGAGGGGAAGTTTCGGCACACACGCGCGCGCACACACACACACACCCAAGTTATAAAGCTTTTATAAAAGATGGTGCATGTATAATGGTGTTTGTATGAAATGCTTGTCAATACTATTAACAATCTGATTCGAAATACTCATAACGACTTTCTCTCACCCGCCTTGGGTTAATTTTTATGCGCCATTTTTGTAGCCAGGGTTCTTCTGAGTGAAGATGAGATTGTAGATAGCGGACAGTAGTTACGGGATCAGCATATTTAGAGAGAATGGCAATGCCGTCGGCAAAAATGTAAATGGAGGTGTTGAGATTAGAAGGTGGTTAATGTAGATTGTATAGAGAAGAAGAGCTAAGACGCTACCTTGTGGTACTCCAGCAAGGGTAGGATATGTAGTGGAATCGTTTACCGTATGATCTGATCCCACCGTGATACCACCAGATGTAGTGGAATCGTTTAATGGATGTTCTGAGGTATGTAGTAGATGTCTTGAAGAAGGCGGAATTTGTTTAGAGATTTTTGGAAGTTAGTGCTCGAAGTATTAACACGGAATTTATAAAAATAGTATTTGTATAATAATTTAAACGTGAGTAATGGTAACTATTAACAAGAAATACTTAGAAATAAATAGGAGATAAAGAACTAATAATTTAGAATGATTAAAATAAATGAACTAAGATGCACAACTAAGGAAATAAGTATAAATAAAAACTGTATAGGGACGCGGAACTTGCTGCTCGTATAATAATCTTGAAGACGTACTGAAGTATAATCATATAATCATCCCCTCTTCCAATGGGGCGAAGTTTATATATTAGTGTTAGCAACACTCACACCAAGACATCTGTCCTAGTGTGCGACCTTGGTTAGTTTGGTGACCAGCGATTTAGGTCAGTGGCCAGCCTTAGCGGTGCTTGCTTTGATGTAAAGCATCGACCCTTGGTTTTGTTTGCTTGGCCGCGGCCTTGTCTTGAAGACAGCAGCCGGCTAGGCTACTAGTTATAAATTATTCTTTCTTTGTTATGTGTTGTGAAGGTTTGACATTGCTATGACCCTGCTATTACAGATAGATAGAAGATTGGTAGGACCCCTGGGTTACTAGGGAGAATCGATCGGAGAGATAGGAGAGGAGTATGAGGTAATATGTGCTGGGTAGTTTCCACAAGCGCCCTTCATTCCAAGGCCTGTGAGATGTCCAGGAATACTGCGACACAGGAATTGCTTGAGTTCTAGAAAAGTGGCGATAGTGTCCACAACGCGAGGGGGCTGCTCGATTGTGGAGTGACTTCCTCAAAAATCGAACAGATGGTTTGGTATGATTTTAAGATTCTCTAAAATTTCCAGGAGTTGTGGCAGAAGAAGTCTTTCAAATATTTTCTTTAGAATGGATAGAAGGCTAATAGGGCGTTAAGAGGAAGGCAGATGGGTTGGTTCAGCAACTTAGAAATGGAATAACACAGTAAGCTGAAACTTAGTATTTCGTTTAGATAGATACGACCAGTGGAGGCGAATATAAGATTTTAGTAAAAATCGATCTACCCTGGATATACCACTTTATTAAATAGTTTTCTCAGTTATTTGCGATTTTCCCGAAAACTGCTCCAAACCGCTTTTCTTTGAATTTGATATATCAACTAAAACTAGGGAAAATTCATTAAAGGAGTTTTGAGCGGGGGTGAAAGTTAAAACTCTTTATATTAATAACAAGAATTTAATGTTGGAGTATAGTATTTAATACATAATACAGATATAATACATAATAATGAACAGTATATTTCCATGTTCTAGAAACTGGTACATAGTTTTAACAACCTGTTTAGGGATATTTCTTGTTATGGTAACTGTATACTTATTAATTCCACTATATTAATTTCTTCTTTTATAATAATTATTATTAATTTATGATATTCCATGAATATTAATTAATAATAATTTATTTATTGCAGTAAAATAACGAAAATTATCTTTCATTCTTTATGTTTGTTTTTCGAAACTTTCTTAAATTCGCAAGGGGAAAAAGTAAGATTCAAAAACGCATTGTTGATTTGCTTCATTCAATTAGAAGCAAAAAATTCTTGAGTTTTAGATACTAAGTTTATTTTATTTTGTTTACTAAGATGTGGCAGACATCAATATCAAATTTCTGTCTAATAATCGAACATTAAAGTTCAATAAGTATAATAAATCTAGACAGTCTTAATTGATGATGAATAATTGTAGTAAAAAATAAAAATATGATCAAACAGTTGTCTGCGAGATTCTAGCGTTTGAATTTGAAGGGAGCAGTTAAGATTTGTATTATTTAGATGGTCTTTAAAAGTTTAAAATATTTTTTAGAGTGTTAAAAGTTAAAGGTTTAATTTTTCCACACAATATGTCTTTCTTCATTCAAAACTCATGACCCCAACATGGTTGAAAATATTGGTGTGGCTTGTTATGTTGTGAATGTGAAGGGGTGTAAAAAGAAACAAAAAAAAAACAAACGACCGTTTTCTGACTAAAGAAGTTCCATGGACTATAAAACCCATACACATACGCCTGATGTTTACGAACAAGATATTATATTAATCTTTAGATTTTGCAGAGTGTAGAGGGTTTCTACACATATTTCCCTCTCGCGCAGAACATTTGCGAAGGGACCCGCACTCCTTAGAGGCCCCGGGATAGAAATTTTTATTAGATGGTTGAATCTCCAAGTTATGGGTAGATGTTCTCAAGAAATTCGAATATAACGATCCTGTGAATTTGTGGATCTATCGGAGAGGAAACTTAGCACGGAGTTTGGAAGGAATAGGCGTGGTACCTGGAAGCATTTTCAACATCATCTCATGGGTAGCCTAAGGACATATCAGATTGAAATTTCTGCAATTTGTAGCTTCTCTCTCACACACACACGCATACATACACCCACACATCCTTTGTAAAAACACTTGTAACATACACCTTGACACATGCACTATTATGAAAGCCCGACTTTCATACTATAGCATCATCGCAAAATATACTCGTTCTTAGGCCCTAAATAAAGCGAAAAGAAAAGGATTTGAAGGTCTTCTTGAAAAAGTTCATTGAATCATATCTTGAAGATATTTTCCCCTATACTTAAAAACATGTTCAGTAGGCTTATAATACACTGTAGTCATGCCCGCATTGCGGTTGTTACTAGATTGGATCTCTTTCCTAGGAAACACGATTTAGATAAAAACTTTTTAGGCCATTGAATAGGAACACAACATATGCCATACGCATAACTATTTCTACACTTCCTCCATGTGCCATTTCTCCTATTATAAGTATCAAACTCCTACTCTGTTTGGGGGGGAAGGGATGGCGGATGTGTGAATAGAGTTACATATAATGTACAGAGTTTTCTTTTGTGTATGTTTTCTGTTTTATATATACAACATAATATGAATGTATGAGATAATATCTGTGCAAAAAACATTTACTGTTTCCAAATTTTGTTTGGCTAATTTAATATTATAATTAAATCAAATAAAATAATTTTAAACAAAATACATATTTTGAGGTCCTCTGAAATGGAAAAAAATTTTTTAGCGAATGGTTTTTCTCTCACTGTGTGTGTGTGTGTGTGTGAGAGAGAGAGAGAGAGAGAGAGAGAGAGAAAGAGTGTGAGATAAGAGTGACGAGAGTGAGAGAGATACGATTTAAAAATTTAAATTATCAATTTAAATAAAACAAGCATCATTTATTTGTCATTTTTTTCCGGAAAAAATCAATATTTTAGGATGCCTTTGCGAAATTTGTATCGTTAGACTTCACAAATGTTCTTAGGATACTATCAAGGCGCGTTCTTCTGCGTAATTACATTCAAGTACTAGCTATTAAGGTCTGAGAATCAACATGTATCTCCACCCATAACGACACTACTATATTGTTATAGAAGTTGTTTAATGTGTAACTATTGGATTACCACATAGACAAACTCTAACTTAATTCATTCTATTCATTCTCATTATACTTTACACTTATATAAAGTTTAGAGACATCTTCACACAGTATACAAACAGGCAGTTAGGGGGTTGCAAACAGCCTTTACTTTTCACCAATTCGCTTTGCAATGAAGATCTGTCTGTCTCTCTCTCTCTTTCTGTCTGTCTCCTTGCGACGACTCTACAGTCTAGTGATGTGAGTACTGGCTTCCTCGCAGTCATTCTTTTTTATTTTGTAGCCAGTTACGCATGGCAAGTAACCGCCTACCGTCCAATGCTACGCTGTTTCATCTTTGGCATTCGCTTTTTCTTTCTACTAGGGAGATTTTTATAGCAATTCATGAGTTTCTCATCATTGCTCATCCTAGCTATCTGCCCAGTCCATCGCAATCTGTACAGTTTCTGACAGGTCACAACTGGCATCTCATTCAAGAAGTTGTGTAGTCTGTTTGCCTCCAAGATGTACCTTCACGGACTGAATCGTAGCTTCTGCAGAGAATTCGCCTTTCAATAGCGGCTAAGCGTGCGGCAGCTTAGTCCTCCTTGATATTGTTTGGCTTCTCATGGGATTAATCAAGCCATAATGGCATCTATTAGCTGCTATTATTCGCTTTTTTAGTTCCCCAGAAACTTCATTGTCAGCCGTAACTGGTGAGCTGAGGGAGACAAACTCCTACACACTTTCCAAAGGGTAAGTAGAATAAGAGCAATTTAGAGTAGATATCCAACTGAAAAATCTAGATCTTCACATCCTGTTAAACACTTGAGCACTTCAGGACGCTTCTTTGTAGCGTCAAATCTATCTGCAGGATTCATGTGAAACACACAATTATGCAGCTTGAATAACGTTTTAGCTATTCAAGGCTTTTAGATGCGTTCATTTATTCTGCCTAAGAAGGGGGGCTGACTCCTACTTTTAGCATAGCCACAACTTCCTATGGAACACAGTTCAAGATAACCTCTAACCGCTAACATATATTCGAGGTGGGTAAAAAAAATATAAGTAAAGTAGAAATAGGTATGGGGGACGGGGGACGGTGCCTTGAGAATGTGGCCAAAATCTGGTTTACATCCTACATAAATATTAGCTGGTGATGGAGGGGGGTATACCAATGAGTGAGAGAGAGAGATCTAGTATGTCCAGAATATAGTGGCGGCAAGAAAACGGGTGAAAAACCTCAACCCCATTTCTGTGCCCAACTGGTGGAGTCACACCAATAAATTCTCTACACTAACACTAGTTTAAAACAGTCTACTGGGTTTTTAGGTGACAAACAGCATTTGTATGTTGCTCCGCTACTTTGTTGACCTCGTAGCTTGATAGTCCCACAGTGCGATATAAAATGGGATTTTTTTTTTTTGTTTAAGGTAATAAAATAAACTCATCCTCACAGTTAAAAAAAATAAAAACCGCCCCGACACCAAACAAATACAAACCATTTAAATTTGTGTCATTTGGTCTTTTTGTAACACTTCCCTCCGCCCCCACCACCCGCCACTAACATTATGTAGTTTTTACTTGCATTACATTAAACATGCTTTTATTTAGTTCAGCAGATACTTTTGGGATTAGTAATGTAATCAGTTATTTTAATAGAAATTTGCGAATATTTTATTTTGACACTTCCTCTTGTTGTTGGATCAGAATTTTCAAAATGCAACGAACTCATATTAAAAAATTGCATGTATTAGAAACTCTTTTCTATGCCTTGTTTATGCAATCATATGTAGTCGTCTATAAAACTGAAGTGAAATGCAGATGGAAGTGAGTGAGTAGGAGTTATGGAGTTAATGATGAGCTAGAGGTTATGTGGATATATTATACCTGTAATTTGTAGGATTAAAGGTTCCACAAGCTCTATTTGTGTTATTGTTTTTTTGTTTTTTTTTTAGAATTCCATTTGGCATTTTTAGTTCTATATTATAGTTTGTTGTCTATGAAAGTGAAGACAATTGCAAATAGAACTAGATCTGTGACAGTTTACCTAAATCCAAAGCTCTACTTGTAATAAATGAGAGTTGGGCGCTATTATGTAGCACGTTGCCGAAAAATTCGCAAGGACGCCAAGATATATATCTAAGAAGTGGATTAATCACCTGTGGATTAATCCCGTTTTCTTTATTCTTGGTGTTTTTTTATTTTATTTTTTGTGGTATAGCGCCCTGCGACCAAAAGAGGTCTATTATGGCATCCCCACTGGTGCCAAGGATAACACTACTCAACTACAATACACCTTCCAGATTAAGATGGCTGACAAATCTCAGGATCTGGGAGTATATTTTTCTCCAGCGCCTGGTAACTAACTACTCAGTGACTTGCAAACCTTCTCTGGATGATAGCATCGCACTCCGTTAGGTTACGATAGGTGCTATCGTATTGTGGCCCCCTACTTCTTCAGAAGCCCGCCTCTGAGTCTACTATGCCCCATGAGGCAAGGACCAGTCCTGGGAGGATTTTCCAGAGCTGTGCTCTCTTCATATCCTTCTCATTTCTAAGTTCTTCCCTCAAAAAGTAAAAAAATTGTTTACTTTGAATCATTTCTACGAGAAAATTGTTATTTTAAGTTTTGTTAAAATAAGTTACTGGTCTCAAATGACGTTTTCTTGTATTTGGAACTTCTTTTCCTTCTATAATTGGCTTTATCCAGTTTGCTAATACGCTCATTCGATAGACTCCAAATTAGGTTTTGCTCATTCCGATCGATTTTGCCACACACATTCAAGCTAGAAAGAAATTTTACCGAATTGTAGTTGTTCTTAGACCAGAACCCATCAAACGAGGGGCATTCTGTTAAGTAAAGAAACAAAGAAATGTAGACCATAGAATGTTTATTTAAGAATAACAATATATTCAGCATACATAACCTCTATTGAGCTGGGTTGAAACCATAGAATGCTTCAATATAGATTGCAAAATTATCGATCAAGGTTTCAAGTCCATGTCTTTGAATCGTTGCTCTCATTCAAGAAACGACAGACGAAGATCACTTTTTTATTGTCCAGAAAATGTGGCCTGGTTTACAAGGGAGAAAGAGCGCCCTGCATTCCTGTGACATATCTACCTTTACAGCTAGGATCTGTGCGAAAAATCTTTAATTTATAAATAAACAAAATTCCCAACACTTTTATCCGCAATGTATTTATAATCTACACCTGATGGGCCACAGTTTGAAACTTATGAATCTGTGATCATCGCCATCATGAATATAAACTATTTCTGAAGTCAGAACTCTTTCCCCCTCCTCCCAATTCATTCTGCTAAAATATTTCATTCATTGCACACCTCTAGCGTTATACATCTGCATTTATACATATTTAATTTCAAAGCAACGTTTAGAATTTAGAGTATGCTATTTTTATATATATATATATATATAAAGAGAGAGAGAATGAGAGAGAGAGAGAGAGAGATAAAAAGAACCTACTACAACACTTCACTTCTTCCATATTTATGTAGTTACTTCTCTATTGCATTTTTATTTATGTGCTTTGCTTCACTAATTCACTCATCAGAATTTGTAATTAAATTTATTATCACCTCTAGTAAATCTAATTTTTTTTCTTGGGAAAATGCTAGACCTGCTTTTCAATTACTCATGCAACTTCATTTTCTATTTTGCTACAATCGAAGGCCGGAACTAGGCAGCGAGGAAACCGCGGCGTGGTTACCCTACACCCCCCAATACAAATTGCCGTCTGATAAGCCTTGACCCTTCACTGGCTGCGAGCACCATAGGTTTATTATTTTTATTAATTTGCTACAATCTGATTGCAAACATTTGAATTTTAAAAAAGAAATCTTATAGACTCGAACTTTTACACCCAATGGCCGAAATATTTTGATTAAAGACTCTACCAAACAGTAAATAACAAAGTTGCAAATAATATAGCATTAACTAGCGTTTAGTTAACCCAATGATATTGAGCTAATGATGTTCGAATAATTCTCTCAGAATGGGCAATAAAAGCAAACGAAATGAAAGAGGGGCATGCGAGAGGATTGGGGTCCCGGATTTGAGGAGATATACTTGGGATTTTGGTTCAACGAGAATTTAGCATGTTCAACCGAATGAATGCAAACGATTGAGGTCTGTCATATCGGTTAAACATTGAAAGATAGAGAAGAACTTTTGTTTATACTAGGGCTTATGTTCAGTTGAGACTGCTTCTTTGTTTCCTTTTTTTTTTTTGTTCTTTTATTTCAGCGTCTTTGAGTTCTAGTCGATAATCCGTTCACCTAAGGGGAGAGAGAAGTAATATAGTCTTCTTTTGTTCTGTTCACGTATTTTTGATCGATTGTCAAGTATTCTCATTAGTATGAGGATTCCAACATAAATTCCTTTATATAAAGATAAATCCAATTTATTTCATCTGATTTGCAGACATCGCTAGAGGAAGTTTAGACATTCAACCGGAAGTTCTAAGCATTTATGAAGATTAAACAACAAAGTCAATGGCAAAAGCCTTAAAGTGTTCTGTGACGTGGTATTTCTGACACTCTAAAATATACCACAAAATATTCCTCGGTGGTTTCGATGTACTGATGGTACTTATATCTTGTTTATTGCGATTGTGGCAAATAAGCAATCAGAAATAAACAACGTACAAGTACACTTCAGTTACATTTGACAGTAATCTATACCCCACTTTGCCGAATCTCACAATCTTTAAGAATATCTGATTACAACGGCCGACAACTAATTATGAGGCAAATAATTTTTAAAGCGATCCTAGGGTTTCAAGCTTTCAATTACAATTGTCCAAATGATAAGAGTTTCAAAGAGTCAAAATAATGTTAGAAATACGAATAATGCGTTGTATTTTCTCATACAAAACTTCAAGTGATTTTATTTTGAAACTTCTTTTCGAGCTTTAATACAGTTATCTAATATTCCATCTTATTTATCAATTTTTTCTCTTTTCACTATCTAATACATTTTTATAATAATTTTGTCCTTATTTCTTTTTTTACAGGTTCCTTTCAGTAAAGAAATGGCTGTTACGTAAGAAACATCAGATTGAATTGGCCAGAAAGCGCGGATGGAAAGGTTATTGGGTATGTCTGAAGGGAACTACCTTGCTCTTCTATCCATGCGATTCTAGGGAAGGCAGATCTGTGGAAGCAGCGCCCAAACATCTTATAATCGTAGACGGAGCAATTATGCAACCCATACCTGAACATCCAAAACGAGATTATATCTTCTGTTTGAGTACAGCATTCGGTGATGCGTATCTGTTTCAGGTATAGTTGATTAATTATTTTATTTGAATAGAAATAATTTGGTATTTTTATTGGAATACAATAAAAGTTGCATAGCTTTAGACTTTTGATACACATACTTTAAATAACAGCTTCGAAACCAAACCTTACATTTTTCTGGCGTATTTATATCTCTCAGAACAGAAAGGGGATTAGAATAGAATAGTGGAGGCTCTGAATCCAAACCACTCATTTCTTTGGGATATTCTATATTTCTCAGAGCATTGAGGGAATAGGATATAATAAAGAAAGGTGAAGGTCCTTACGGCTCTCAATCACCGCACACAAACGGATCGCTTCTGAATCCCCCAGTTCATGTAAACCTGAGAGGGGCCTATGTGTAGCTCCGTTGCCTCGAGCAATTTATCGCCCAGTTGAAGGAATCTCGCTTTTGCCATGTCCTTACATTCGCAGAGGACTGGAACAGTCAAGCAAAAAAATGCAATGATTACCTATTGGCAAAGCCGATTAGGGCTTACATGCTTACTGAGCTTACAACGCCTGGGTCAATAGACCCACCGTAATCCTTACAGCCGGCCCTGGTTTACCAGGTCTGCCGAAAGATTCTGCGACGGTCCCCTAAAAAACTCCATCGCTTGCCTTTGGCCAATGGTATTTCTCCACCAATCCTTTGATTTACTGCGGATCCAGGACGTAATAGTCGATTTTGCCATTGCCCTAGAAAGCCGCAGAAAGTTTCCGGATCCATAAAGAAAGGTGTATTTGAACCTTCTTTGGCCGGTTCGTCCGCTTTCTCATTGCCCTCATATCCTGACGCTCTGTCTCCGTGGATAGTTCGGTGAGGAGTTGAATACACGCTAGATTAGAATTAACTTGCTAGACATCGATTGCTTCAATTGCAGCTTGACTATCGCAGTATATAACTACTATCCTCCTACTGGAGGTTCCATTTAAGAATCTCCTGAGCGCAGCATGTTATAGCCACAATTTCCGCTTGAAAAACTGTAGCTTACCTATTCGCACGCCCGGATATAAGTTTTAAGTTTTTAGGTTAGTTCCGACACCAGCTCCTCCCACAACCTTAGAGCCATCGGTTTACTAGATAGAATTACCCATTATAGACGGTGTCAGGCTTCGGACGCGTAATACTGATCTTGAATGCCCTAACTGACCTTGTAATGTTGTGGCTGTAGGCTGGTTCAATTAATAAAAAGATCGGATAAAGAAACGTTTATTTGTTGTAGTAGACGGTATTGTACAAGAATTGAGAGCGTACTACTTCTATATTGTACAGAGAGTTTCCCCTACTACTTTCCCATATAGGAATTCAGATTTGAATTGAATGCCGTAACAGGCAGTCCTTTGGATAGTCGGGGAAAAAGTTATCTCCCAGTAAAAATAATAATAAATAGAAGACTATTTATAGAAGATAATTATTTGGTAAACATAATTATTTCTTGTAATATTCTAGGTGATTTTGATTAGATTATAGATTAATTTAATGTTATAAAAAAAAACAAAAAAAACTGTTCTATAAAAATACTATGGTTTAAGTAATAATTTCAGCGTGGAGGGGGAATTGTAATTAAAAACTTCATTCATTTGCAGTAAATCACTTTTAACAAGATATCGTTCAAATTTAAATCAATTTTATTGTAAAAATGTCAAGATTCTCCAATTGATTGCTTAAGTAATAATCTCAGAAAATTCTTACGAGTTTTCTTCTCTTTTTCATTTTAAAATTTTTTTTTATTGTAATTTCAGTTTGTATATATATATGTTTAATTGCTTGTGACTTAACAATATCTTACCTAAAACTTGTTTCGCTCAGTCGACAATCTCATAGTAACATCTCTCTTAGTTATCTCTTAGTAAAAAGTATTGCGTTCCGGTCAAATTTTCGAATTTGAGCTTTCCGCGGAAATAAATGGTTTGAGGTCCCCAGTAAAAGAAAAAGGTCTACCCTCACTCACATCACTGTGTTAAAAGTTCTGTAAACTGATAGTTCTTTTTTTATACCGGAAGTGCTCTCACATAATACCTTGTTTGCTGTAATTTCCTCTCTTTCTCTAAAAGTAGGTATATCTCCAAAATTCAGCATTTTACATTTAGAAAATATTATTAAGTGGTCCACTGTATTTTTAATTTCAAATTTTAACTTTTCAGATTATTTACCTCCTTTTTCGTGTCTGTATGTTCGTCTGTTAATTTAATTAAGCGATCATCTAGCCTACAAAAATCATCTTTATTTGTAGGTTCAAAATTATTTTAGTTTTATTCAAAAGATCGTTTATATCCATATTGGCGCAATTTAAATTTTCTACTATTTTACCTAATTGTTTTTTTTTTTTGGTACGTATCACATTTATGATGATAACTTCAATATCATGTAGTTTTGGTTCACAAAATTTTTGGTTCGTGGCCCCTTCGTGAACGAATCCATTACTTAGATATTCCTGAATATTATATTATGAATATTGATTATACTGCTTCAATTTTTCTTTCACTAACTCTCTAGTAAGAGGAAGTACAGCGATCATGTTAAATTTTCAAAACTTAGTTTTCACCGGAAGTACACGTTTTGATATCCGCGAGTACGAAAAAATGTTTTTAGAGAAATTCTTTGATGTGTATGTGAACGAAATATCTCAAAAACAAATAATCGCAGTACACTCCAAACTTGGTTATTACTAACTATATCGCAGCTGACATGAACTTTTCGTGCAAAATGTATCCACTTGAACTGCGACTTTTCATATGTTTTTTCTCAGCTTTTTGTGATTTTCTCGAAAAAGGCTTCAACGATTTTTTTTTAACTTGGTCTGCTATTTACATACATAAACACCGATCACTTTTATTTGAAACATTTCCCTGGGAAAATTGATTTTTTTTGGAATTTTGGGGGGAATAATAATGTATAAGCGTCTCTCTAAATTATTACTTCAATACAATATGGGGTTCTATCACTCTTATAATAGTCATGTACAGTAGAAGCATTGCTAGAATTCCAAATTTGAAGAAAATCGGTTAACCGGATGTGTGATTTTGCACAATAGGTTTTTGAGTTTTTGTGGAATTATCTAGAAAACGACTAAACGATAATCTTTAAACCTAGAATGCGAACTGCATAGATATAATCTATCCGTGATAGCCTACTTCTTTTTGTGGTCTTCGACCGGTTGGGGATGTTGTCAAAACAGTGTGATAATTCGTGATAACTGTGTTTTTTTAATTTTTAATTTAAGGCGCGTCAACATCTATGGTCATTAATGCTTGGAGCCTTCTCAGTGCACAACACTGTCCATCACCGAACATTGAACTGTAGAGGCTCCTAGGAAGGAAAAATCTAAGGGTACACTTGACTTAAACCCAGGACCTCCGCGAGGGAGTCCAACACGCTAACCACCTAGCCAATCCCTCCCCTACCGTTTTCACAAAACATCCTGTTGATGGGCGAACGCCCGAAACCGTCGATGACCACAAAAAGAAGCAGGCTAAAAATATCTCTGATGCTTTCCAGCTCTGCGGAACCAACCACAACCACAACAATGCATAGATATAAACCTATCACTTTTATTTGTGAATTTTTAACGAATTCCCCAAAAAATTGAATTTAGATAGTTTTAAGGAATTTGTGGCGTTCAGTTGCAAATATATGAAATTGGATCTATGTTATTGGCGCCCTCTTCGACTTCCCTGCCTGCTTGGGTTGGTAGGTTGGAACTTGTTCCCCCACCACCATGTTAGGGTAAATTAGTAAAACTTGAAGGTTGAAGAAAATTTCATGATTTTCTATATAATTGTATTAATAGGAGTGGTAGGGAAGGGAATAGCTAAGTGGTTAGCGCACTGGACTCCCACGCGGAGGACCCGGGTTCGAGTCCAGCTGTGCTACCCTTAGATTTTTTCTTTATAGGAGCCTCTACAGCTCACGGTCCGGTGATGGACAGTGTTGTCTGAACGAGAGAATACTGCCCGGAGGCCGGCAGTGCAATGAGAAGGTTCCGGGCGCTAATGACCTTAGATGTTGACGCGCCTTAAATTTAAAAAAAAATAGGAGGGGTAAGAGAAAATCGCGAGAGTGTTCCACACAAGATTTTGTTTTTTCAAATAAATTTAATTAAAAACCGGAATGGGAAAAATAAAAAATTAATCAAAAAACCTTCTGTTGCTCATGTTTATAAACGCAAATAATACGATATCAGTGAATGATTTGTAGAGAAAAATTTATGATGGTTTCTATTTTAAAATGATTATCTTTATCAATTTTAAATGGAATTTTGTTGATAAATGTTTGTTGTTTATTGTAATAACAATAATTCTACACTTACGTTATTAACCAAACAATATCAATAATAACACTGTCTGAATATGAAGGGAATGAATCCTGAAGTATGTATTGATATTCAGATCAGGTCTATAGCAGAGATGGGAACAAGACTAGACACTGCAGCCCCAATCTGGGGATGTTAACCAGTTATGTGTAACCCTGAATCCTCTATATAATATGTGTCTACCCATTACTACCATATTCTATAAATTTAACCCCATTTCCTAGAAATATTTAGCTAATTTCCTTTGATTACTCCCTCACTCTCATTGCGTTCAACATATGGAATTTATTGGTTCTCAATTGTTTGTAATAATCAATAATCCTTTTATAATGCTTCTACAATGCAGATAAGCTAAAAATTGTTACTGATGTACTTTGGAAATCGATCTTTCTTTCATTCAATAAATAAAAAGGGTGGGTTCATGAGTTTTGGTTGGTCCACACGAGCATCAGTGAGTATGAAGAGGACTGAAGAGAACTGTGAAGCAAGCAAGGCCCGTCTGCGCGGTTATAACCAGAAAAGATCTGAAGCTTGCATCGGTCTGAATAAAAATAAGCTTTGTATACTGACGCGGTTTATTCACGTGGCATTGTACATTGAAGAAGCTGGGCCTAGAACACGATAGCACCTGCCAAAATTCTGTGCAAAGATGATGGTTGCTACAATACACTTTTTAAGGAAGTCGATGATATTATCCAGAAAAGATTTGGAAGTCTGGTTAGCTATCAGGTATTGGAGGAAGATATAACCTCTCTAGAACCTTCCCAGATTCTGAGATTTCTCAGTGATCTTAATCCTGAAGAGGTGTTGTAGGCGAGTGGTCTAACTCTGGCAACAGTAGGATACCACTGGGAAGATCTCTTTTGATCGCAAAAAACAAAAAAACGGAAGAGAGTTGTAAAAGTACACTATCCACGCCTAAAATATTATATTTTTTCTACATATTTACAACTATTTAAAAAGAATATAAAAAAATAAAACAACATTCTTTTACACAATATAAACTGTAACCTCCAAGAGAACATTGTCCATTGAAAAAGGAAAGGTTATATTCAGAAAGGTTGTGGAACATTAGGTTAAAGTTAAAAAAAAGTAATAAAACAAAAGTTTCAATTTTAAAAACTTCGTCTTCATTATTATTAAATAAAATATTCCCGCAGACCACGTCCGTTACTTTGGACTGCATTTACATGGGCGATTAACAAGGAATTCCCATCAAGACTTAAACGAATCAAACGCTCCAGAGTTCTGGCTCTCTCGTTCAAGCCCTCTCAAATTCACTCGCAGGTAATCCCCAAAGAGAAGGCAGACGAGTTAGCTAAGGTGGGAGGGATCCTCATTACCATTTTATGATCCCGAGCCAGCAGTAGCCATTAGGAAGTAATTTTGCCGACAGGGAAGTCAAATAGTGGAGGAAAAGGAGTTTGGAGAAGAACTGTAGGTCCACAAGCTTTGTAAGCATATGTTAGGAGTGAGCACGCTTCGGTCGCCGGTTATTTATACAAAACAGACAGTGCAACTGATCTTTTGTGTCAGAACGGTGAGGATGAGTCTGGAAAACGGTGTACCACTAACTAGGTCAGTGAACCTGTTTCACTAATACGAGGTGCCGCATATTTGGGAGGACAACACTCTCAAGGAAATGCGTGGGAGAGTTGAAGATTAAAGATATCCTTATAACTCAGGCCGTTAGATTGGTGGAGGAGGATTCTTAGCAGTAGGTTTTATTTTTGCTTCTTAGCTTTTTTTTTATATATACCCACTAAAATATATTAATATTTATTCATGTCATCCAATAATTCTAATTTTGTCTTCTCCTTTTTTATCGATTATTGGAATCAGAAAATTTGAATTGCAGAAAAAATCCAATATATTCTTGAAACAAGATTATTTACATATGACTGCTTATGCATTTTTTATGAAACAAAAATAAAAGCAATTTTTTTTATGAAAGACTTCGGGGGGGGGGGGGACTAGAAGCGGAACTTCAAAGATTTTTTTCTTTCTAATATATTGCTGTAAGGGGAAGAAGTATCAGGATTGTATCGAATTTTCCAAATTGAATTGTCACCGGAAATACAAGTATTTGAATTCAGGTTCTTAGAGTAAGAAAAAATAAAAAGTGCCTACCCCTGGGGTAGTTCAATAAGAGGTACCAAACAGGAAGGTGATGTTTGTGGCTCACTTCTTGATGTGTCGCCAACAACCGCCTCTATTATATCTTTGTGTACCTGTATTATCCTAACTCACGATTGAACATATTCTTGTCTCATGTCAAAGATATAGGCGCATCTACAAGATAACTAAAGAGACCTCCTCTTCATTTAAAAGCATTGATTTCTCGATTGACTTATGTGGTTCTTGTTGCTTGGTTGTTTTATGTACTGGATTGCCTTCTTATAATGTCTGTTTTGTTGTTTATTGATATGTTTATGGTTGATGGCTTGTTTTGAATATTGGTTGTTGGTTGTTTGTTTTTTGAATTTGGATATATACACTTCCATATTTTGTGAGGTTTGTTCAAATTGTTTTGTGCGCTCTATATTGTCATATATAGTTTGTAATAGTTGAAAGTTGTAAAAGTTGTATAGGTGAAATAGTTGATAATTACACTATTTCCACTTAAGGCATAATGACCGTGTAGCAGTTAAGTGCCTTGAAAACAAAAATGGTTTTAGGAGAATATCTCAAAAAGGAATAATCGCAGACAGCTGCGACTGATATTCCATTAAAGAAATCCCCAAGATCAAAATCCGTCAACTGAACCTACGCGCTGTTACTTTATTAGTTATTTTTACTACCTATTTTGTTTTATTTTTGTCTGTATTAAGCAATTTTCTCCAAAAATGTCCTAAAGATTTTTCGCGTGCTAACTTACGCACAAACATACCACACACACACCAGATCACTTTTATTTCAACTTTTTTCCAGTAAAATTGATTGTTTAGGGCGTTCCAGGGTGGCCTGCAAGTTAAGTATATCTCCAAAGAAAGATTCCAGCATAATTCTACAACTAGAAATGCGAATTTACAGAAAAAGTTCTTGAGTTTCTTAGAATTTGTTGAAAATTGTTCCAAAAGATTTTTTTTTTTTTACATTAAATGTAAATTGTTATTGGCAAAGATTTAAGCCTTTTATTTGAAACATTTTTTTGGTAAATTTTATTTTATGAGAACTTCTGTGTCCCCTGGGATCATCCTGTATAAGATAGTATCCATCGTCAGACTATGGTTACCAGATGCCTGCAGAGAGAGTTTTACTTCCACTTTTAAGTTTCTGTCACACATCACACTGATTGAATCATTAACTTGATAACTAAACTCTTAACGATGGTGGAAAAATCTGAAACCGGTTCAGAATTAATTAAAAGAAACACACTATGACAGGTAAAAATCCCTAGATATATTATCTAATATTATTCATTATTCAAATATGTATCTATTTCTCGAAATTAGGGTAATTTAAAACTGTCATCACATAACTCATATCAATCTCATACTGTGGCCTGACAGAGGGAGCTGTCTGGAATGTAAATTTAACCCTTATTTATTTATTTTTGTCATTTAAAAATTTCTTCTTAAAAACCCCATCAATTATGATCCTTTCCGTTATTTTGGGATTATGTTCCAGTTAGTACAATAATTTTATTGGAATTAATCGGGGGGGGGGGCTTGTTTTGTTGGATTTAATAACTATAGGAAAAATGGTTTGGATCCCATTAAGTATTTAAAATGTTCTAGGTCAGTTGCTAGCTGTGAAGCACAGAAATTTAAATCGACAGCGGAGATTAGTGTCTGATTTATTCTATCTAGTGCTGTAGATTTACCATAATTCAAGCAAACTATATTGTAATTTTGAACTGCGCTCAATAAAGATTCACCTTTGGGATCGGTTTAGCTAGAATCCCAAGCCAAGCGATGTACATTAAAATCTCCTCCCCCTAATTGAAAAGGATGGGTAATGTTATTAAAGAAACTTTCCCATCCTGAGGTTTGTATGTTATTGCTTGGACTATTGTGTAGGAAGATTATTAAGAGCTGGTTGGTTGGTTATTTTGTACAGTAATTAATATACCTACAGATTTAAGTCCATTGACTTTATATATAAGTAAGTTATTTCTGGATAAGGTATACTTTGATTATTGAGATAGCTGTCCCCCGCTTTACCGTCTGCTTGATTATTTCTTATGAGTTTGAAACCAGAAATCTTGATTTTACTGTTCAGTTTAAGCCGTTTCACTAACTAGTGCGATCTTTATTTTTCGTCATCCGCACACTTCTCTAAGTTGCCTGATTCGCTATTGCCAATCTTTCATTCCATCGAAATTCTTCATTAGTATCTATATAAAATAATTTATATATACAGGTAATCCTGACTATGTAATTAGGTGGTGTACCTGTTCTTTTATTAATTCCTCCAATTCCTTATTAATGCCCTTACTCAAATTATTTTGTATATTGCTCACAACAGACATTATATTAATTAGCAAACTTTTACTTTTATACTAACAGACTCAATATTATTAATATTTTGTTGGGGGTGTGGGTTTTCTGGTATATTATTATATCTCTTGGGATATTTTTTAGGAACAGAAATTTTATATATTCATTTTATACATTATTTTATATATTTATTCATTAATTTTTCACTAATTTGAGATTGTGATACTTGGGTCTCTCTCTCTCTCTTTCCTTTACTTTTCTTCTTTGAAAATAAAATTGGCAGAGCTACGGTTAACAGTGTTATATTTTTTTTTTTTTTTTATTTACTACATTGAAGCATTACAAGCTTATTGTAGGGAGTTGCTTACAAAGTTTAAAAAAAATAAAAGTAAATACATGTTTATATAATAAAAATAAAAAATAAAAAAATAAAATAAAATAAAAAATAAAAGCAATAACGGCAAAAATTTAGTCCATCTTGACAACTATTGCAAAACAGTTAGTCTTTCATTTTTAAATAGCTTATAGTAACAGCATTAAGGTTTAGTTTATAAGCGGCATTTACCTTACTTAACAGTTTATGTTATTCATTAATTATAGATGAACGCAACATTAATACATTTGTAATAAAGTTATATATCTTAAAACAATCAAATTTCGACTGAACTGACAGTAAATTAAATAATTGTTCTTCTTTGCTAATAGTAGATAGAGTAGATAACTGAGGTAAATATTTTACTCTTAAACAGTCATAACTCGGACAAGCAATAAATAAATGAAATAAGTCTTCATTTTCATAAAGATTACAAAGAGTGCAAAGCTGGTTAGGTTTTATTAAATAAGCTATTGCTTTATATACAATTTTTATAGAAAAATTACTGCAAGTTCTGAGTTGAAATATTATGCTACTGACATGGAATGGTAGAGAAAATAGTAAATAATTTTGAACAGCCGAAGTATTTAAGGGAATATTTTTATAATAAATACTGTAATTAGAGGAGTACAGCCTGGCTACATCAGAATTGTTTAAATTTGCTTCGTAGGTGGACAAAATTATATTCAAATTTTTTCGAATTACACAAGGATCCTGCCTTTCCCATAGATTATTGTAACCAACACTTATAAAAAATTCCTTTATTTGAGTTACCCAGTTAAACTTAATATTATTAGATGGTGAAGAATCGAGAAGTAATAGCCTATCATAACATATACGTGGTAATCTGGAACGGTCCATTTCGAGTATTTTACACAACCACTTTATAGCAAGCTTAAAAACAGTGGAGGCCATATGTGGTATACCAGTTTCTAATAATATTATATAGTATGGAGTGGATTTTAATAAATGAAAGAGACGTTTGTAGAAATTTGTTTGGGCATATTCTAGACGATCTAAATACCTTAATCCCCAAATTTGTACCGAAAAGAGCAATGTGGAACGGGCAATTGAATTAAATAGTGCAACATTACTGGGCCATGAATTACTCTTGACCTTCGCCAAAATATTATTTACGGTGCCAGCAGCAATGTTAAATCTCGAAATTGAATGTTCAGTAGCTGAGAGGAACATAGAGGAAGAGGAAAACTGTACGCCTAAATACACATATTTGTTTGTTACCTCGATTTCATTATTTTCATAGACAAATTTTTCCAAAAGAGTTGTACGTCCTCTATGAAATTTAATAATTTTAGTTTTAACGGGGTTTACTTTTAGGGAATTAAGATGACAATATTCCTCCAGTGCCTTTAACTTTCTTTTCATATCAACATAAGAGTCAGACAAAATAATCAGATCGTCTGCATATAAGAGAACCAATAATTCATTAATGCCATCTATATTCAGACCAGAAATACCTTCCCTTTCCATAAAAAATTTTTCTAAATCTGATATAAACAAGATGAACAGGAAAGGGGAGAGAATTTCCCCCTGTAAAACCCCTTCTGTCATTAAAATATCAGAGGATAAATTAGATCCTACTCTTACATTTAGAATAGCATTATCGTACAAATGTTTTAAAATTCTGATAATTTTAGGGCTCAATCCCATTAAAAACAGTTTAGTCCAAAGAAGGTGATGTTTAACAGAATCAAATGCCCGTTTAAAATCCACAAAGCAAGCATAAACAACCCTTTTCGGCAAACGTAAGTGTAAATGTATTACAGAAGACAGAGTAAAAATATTATCAAGACAGCCACGACCACTCCGAAACCCTGATTGAGATTCCGGCAAAATTTTAAGTTCCGATTCCCAAATGATCAAACGATTTAACAAGATTTGAGTGAATACTTTTAAAGTACAATTAGCCAGAGCTATCCCTCTATAATTAACAGGATCATGTCTGTCGCCCTTTTTGTGCAGCATGCAAAGAGAAATTTTCGACCAAAGTTTAGGAGTACATTCAGTTTCTAAAATATTATTAAATAGAACCTGCAAGTAAAGTAACCAGTTTTGCGGAAGAAATTTCAGAAACTCAGATGAAAAACCATCCTGACCAGGAGCAGAGTTTAATTTACACTTTGATAAACTTAGGATGATTTCATTAAAATCAATTGCCTCATCGAGAATAGGTAAGGAAACGCCGAAATAATAACCATCAATTCTAGGGCATGGTTGATAAATATCAGAGTAGTATTTTTCCCAATCTTCGAGAGAAACTTGATTAAAATTATTTCTTTTTGTTTTAAATTTTCTAACTACTGACCAAAAAGACTTAGGATCTTTAGTATTCGAAAAATCATCTAATATTAGCTTGTCATAGTTATTCTTTTTTTCCTTAATTAACTTTCTATAATTATTTTTTAACAATACATACATATTGTAGTCTAAGTCCAAAAAGCCGCTTTTTCTACAGACAGATAACTGCTGTTTAACTAATTTTTTTAAAGATTTAAGTTCTAATCATACCATGGTTTATTAAAAGAATAATTTGGCTTATTATATATAGTTTTTACATGTTTTAACCCGAGACAGGTTGCGGCATATGTTAGAGTGTTTAGAAAATTTTCATACATAATATCGGATGATTTACAAACAATAGAAACTTTTTCAGAGAACATCATAAATTCTCTATAGAGGTCAGATTTGTTGCTATCCCATTTAAATAAATCCACCTTGTTAACAACAGAATCAGAGAAGTTACAAGTAGAATGTTCATAATTAAAATTAAGTTGCAATAAAACAGGGAAGTGATCAGACAGTGAGATATTGTTAAGGATTTTTAAATCGTATATATCATCCATGTTAGCGAAATTACACCAAATTAAATCGTTAACGCTTTTGCCTAAATGAGAAGCAAAAGTAAATTGCGCCGGATAATCGCTATAAGACCTACCATTGATAAGAATAAATGAATTGTCAAGCATAAATTGGGTTAGCAGACGACCTCTCTGATTACAATATTCGTCTAAACTAGCGTGTACTTCATTAAGATTAGAATAGTCGCAAATTTCATCAAAATTTTCCATAATACCAACCCTTGAGTTAAAGTCGCCCCCCAATATATATAGTTTTCTATTATTATATAATAAATTCTTGACTGATATATCTAATAAATCTAAAAGAACAGAGATGTCTAATGAAGGTTTGAAATAAACAAAAATTAATATAAAAGAAACAAACTCACTTTTAAGCTCTAAAATTAACCACCAGTGACACAACTCAATAGCACGAACTTCAAACATATCACTTTTGACGAAGATCAGTAGACCACCACTTCCTCTTCCTCTGGATTTCTCTCTAATAGCCACAGATGATGCTGCCAATTCAAAACCTTTGAACGGAGATTTTTTTATTTCATTAAGATGCCATGTTTCAGAACAGCAGATTATATCACAGTTTTCAAAGTTGCGAATATTCTGACATAGATTATTATAACCTTGGGCGTTCCAAAACAAAATTTGAGGGAATTTTTGATCGAGAGATGAGTGAAAATTATGTTGTGTAGAAGCTGGCGGTTCCATTAGCGTATTCAGTTTAACATTAAATGAAGAAGACTTAAACAAACACCCATGTTTAGAAGAAGTAATACATGAACTTATTTGTACTTCCGGGATAAAAAATTTTTAATAGATGGAGATCGCCCCAATTTTTGTTCTCCTCTCCTCCTTTTGGTGCCAGCAGACGATGTAGACGCATCAGATTCAAATGGAGGATCCTGATCTTCATCATCCGAAGTAAATAACGCAGGTATAACAGGATTCAAAGCCTGCAAATCATCTTCACACCGAATGGTTTTAGGACGATCATCTTCCTTCTTTTTAACGAAAATGACACCATTCCTATGCCAAGTTGACTCTAAAAGACCCTGTTTCTTATAATTTCTGGCCTTGATAAATAATTTATAATTAAATGGAGAAAGTAATTCATTTACATAAATACTTCTACTCGGATCTTCAGGATATAGTTTATCTTTATTCTTTTTTGCGCATATAATAAATTTAGTTTTTAAGGATATGTGGAAATTTGTTATTCTCTTTGATTATAATTGAAGGAGGAATCTTTTTCCCCAAATTACGGCGGTAGATATAGTCAATCATGTCCTCTCTAAGTGCTAGACCGATAGCTTCAGACATTTTCTTAACTATCAAAAATAAATTTTCATCAGCCGTAACAGGATAATTATCAATCTTGACATTGAACAAAAAGGGGGTTTGAGAGGAAAATGAAATTTCTTTATTTAATAAGGTAATTTGTTCTTTGATCTTCTTATTTTCCTCCATTAACGCAGAAATTTTTCGTTTACATATTTGAAGTTCTTTTTCGAGTTTTTCTGATAATTTTTTAAATTCATTTTTTAGGTCTTTTATTTCTGTTGACAAAGAAGCCTGTTCTCTTCTACCTGCGGCTATATCGCTAGAAAGCGAGTCCAGTTTAGAAATAATTAAACTATTTGAATCACCCCCACCCGTTACACTCGTTGACAGTGCACCACATGGAGCGCCACTTGTACTTTCTCTGTCAGTAGGCATAGTAAGATCGTAAAGTGGAAGGGATACTCACAATACTAATTTTCTCCTCTCTTCTCTCTTAATCAATCTTTTCTGAATTCTCTTCTCTTAATAACAAACAGTAGCAACTAATTTAACAACCTTTGCCCTGACATAAGCACAACCGTTGTAGATTTCAATTATTATTTTAATTAATTACTAAAAAACTGCTCGTTAGATTTTTCTAAAAATTTTTATATGTTTTTCACTTTCTTCAAACAAGAGCTCATCAAAAATTCAATCCAAAATTCAAACTTTAACCACTATAAAATTAACAAAACGCACAGAGACGAAAAATATGATGTTCACTCACTGACTGCTCTAATGCAACTCCTAACGGTTATAAATTATATAAGATCGTTAAATTATTAATTACATTATTAAATATACCTTAATATAATTGATAATTATTATTATTTTTTAGATTTCTCTCTAAAAACAACTTCTACTCAGTATTCATTATAAAAGTTTCTCTAAAAAAGATCTAAACAGAACATGCATATTTTGAAAAAACGCATCACTATTCAAAATTATCCGTTTGTTGTTGTGGTGGTTGGGTACCGCAGAGCTAAAAAGCATCAGAGAACATTATAAGAAAGTGGTCTTTCAAAACTACTTTTGAACTGACCAATTTCCTGACGCATACAATATCGGTATTCACTGTTGTTCTCACGTCTCTTGGTGCCAGAATGCCTTTTGAACTACTTCCACCAGTATTATCGACAATACTGAACATTACATACTGAACAATATTATCGACTATCAATACAGGGTATGATAAAACTTTACCTAATATAAACTGCTCATTTAGATTTAAATTTTCCCTTTAAAATACACATGGGCCACTTTTCAATAACTCTCAAACGAGAAAAGTATCTACAAAGTGAAATAACGTTTGTGTTTAGTATTTGCGCTCTAGTTTATGATGGTGTTATGTTTATTGATTTTATTGCCGCTTACACCGTAAAAAAAGCGGTGGTTGAAATTTGCATTCCTTTTGAACCCGCCACTTTTTTAACTAATGTATTGAAAACTACTAAAAAAATGTCGTAAATTTCACTTCAATATTTTCAACCGTTGCCGAGATATTCAATCATAAAGATTAAATTTTCGTCGATTTTTTTTTCCTATTTCTTTGTTTCATAAACTAAAATTAAAAGCGGATTAATTTCTAATATATAAGTGAGTTCAAATGCTGACAACACTTGAAACCTATTTTAGAACCATTAGGGACTTAAAAATCAGGTAAAACATAATTAAAATAAAACAGTTCTCCAGTTTATTTACAAAAGTCGATAACAAAATATTTCCTACTTATTCAAAATGACCTCCTTGGCTTAAACGGCACAAGCGCAGTCGCTGCCCAACAAATGAAGTTGCTAATCATATCTTGTCTGCCAGAATTGCTAAGTAGTTTTGGATGAAATCTTCTCTAAGTGCTTCTGGAGTTGCTGGTTCCTTGGCATAAATTTTTTCTTTGAGATATTCCCAAAGAAAAAATTCAAGAGGGTTTAAATTTGGCATTCTGGCGAAGAGAAAAGTGAATGAAATGTTCATTAGCCGCTGGATCGGGAGACAGGGACCGATAAGCTGGCCTTCCAGATCTCCAGATTTAACTCCTCTTGATTTTTTTCTTAGGGGATATCTCAAAGAAAAAATTTATGCCAAGGAACCAGCAACTCCAGAAGCATTTAGAGAAGACTTAATCCAAACCAGCTTAGCAATTCCGGCAGACATGATACGGTTAGCAACTTCTTCTGTTGGGCAGCGACTGCGCTTGTGCCGGTTAAGCCGAGGAAGTCATATTGAATAAATACGAAATATTTTTTTTATAGATTTTTGTAAATTTTTTTTTTTTTAAATTTAAGGCGCGTCAACATCTATGGTAATTGGCGCCCGGAGCCTTCTCAGTGCACTGCCAGCCTCCGGATAGTGTTCTCTCGTTATAGACAACACTGTCCATCACCGGAAGTGAGCTGTAGAGGCTCCTAGGAAGAAAAAAATCACAGCTGGGCTCGAACCCGGGTCCTCCGCGTGGGAATCCAGTACGCTAACCACTTAGCTATTCCCTTCCCTGATTTTTGTAAAAAAACTAGAAAATTGTTTTATTTTAATTATGTTTTACCTGATATTTAAGTCCCTAATGGTTCTAAAATAGGTTTCAAGTGTTGTCAGCATTTGAATTCTCTTATTTATTAGAAATGAATAAGAAAATCCGCATTTAATTTTAGTTTATGAAACAAAGAAATAAGGAAAAAAAGACGAAAATTTCTTCTTTATGGTTGAATATCTCGGCAACGGTTTGAAATATTGAAGTGAAATTAACGGCATTTTTCTACATTATTTTTTAGTAGTTTTCAATACAGTAGTAAAAAGTGGGGGTCAAAAGGAAATCGCAACTTTCAAGTAGAAAAAAAGGAAGTGCATTGATTCACAAATTAAATCCTCTCCATATTTAAATTAGACCAAGGAATTGGACATTGCACATTTATAGATTGGTTGTGGTAGAAAGGTATGTCCATTGGTGGTAAGAATACATTTGCATGCATTAGTAAGGTCTTGGTTAGCAAGAAGGGGGACAGTCCCTGGTACTGCTGGTTGGTTTGAGATATAGAGAAGGACAGAGAGGAATCTATAGGTGAGGTAAGAGAGGATAGCTTTCTTGGTGTTTACTAGGACCAAGAACTAGGCTATGGTAGGCAAACTGGGCTAGCACTAAGGATTAGAATGTATCAGATGTCTCTCTCTCTCCTCTCTCTTTGGTTTGACTCTACATAGCTTATATATAGACTACCAGTGTGGCTTCCTTTCAATGGTAAGGGTCACAGAGTGTACCCCTTGAATATGAATACTTCTTCGGGTATAGAGGTATGTTGTCCTTTCTCTAGTACTCTATGTGGGTGTCGTCAAACCTACCTTCTAAACCATCTTCCATGTCTAATATATACGCCCACTAACTGAACTTGCTCCATCTAGTTACCACTCTCTATACAGCTATCTTGGTAATACTTTAGCTTAATACTCTCCTTTCGTACAATACATCATTTTATCCGTATTACCACCTACTAGACCTCTATTTTACATCTCTAATATCTATTATTTGCTCATATCTTAATCTGTAATTACATCTACTCAGATCTATATTTTCCATTAATCTTAACAGTTATTGTATTATCGCATATATATATATTTCATTGTTTGATTGGAAAATAATATAAAACTGAAAACAGAAGTAAAAGATGATGGCACAAAGTTTCCATTTAATTAACATTTTATTATTAGCGATTTTCATTTTGTATAAAATATTCAGTGTTCAAAAATCTGTTGTGAATCCATATTACAGTAAATATAAATAGAAAATTGACTTTAATATGAATATAGTGGCGGCGGGGTGGCACTCAGACAAAGCATGTAATACTTGAATGTGATTACATTGTAATCCAGAAAATATCGCCTAGATAACGCTTGAAATCTAACGTCAGCCCCCCAGAATCTCTCTAAGATCAATTTTTCGCCCCCAAAAAAATTTGTAAAAAGGAAGTACGAGGGTCATTCAATAAATAACGAGACAAATCGCTGTAGCTCAGAAACGGTTTGTTTAATCAATACAATAGTTTCAGTACGTCAAGTTGGCATCCTTGTACTTAGTTTCTCATTAGCTGTTCGAGAGTATTTGGTAAGCATAACCTCAAATGTAATCAGTTAGCAATGGCGAGTCCGCTCGACCATTGCACCTTGGAAGAACAACGCTCAGTGTTTGGTTTTTTAGTTGCAGAGGGTATCAAAGGTAGTGAAATCCACGAAAGAATGTTGAAAGTGTAAGGGAATAATCGTTTGAAGCGTTCGAACGTTTACAAATGGGCAAAACTGTTTAAAAGTATAGACAGTGTAAGTGTCTATGTTGAGCAACGAAGTGGACGGCCGTGAAGTTGCAACTTCCTCCCTCAATTCTCGCATTAACGCGTTAATTCAGGACCACAGGCTTATTACTGTTGAACTGATAGCCGAAGAACATTATTCAACATTATACAACAGAAGAACATTATTATTGGCAGTTGAACTGTCCATAACATTATTCAGAATAAGCTGCAGTACAAGAAAACTTGTGCGAGATGGGTTCCAAGACAACTTACGGGCGCCCACAAAGAAACCAAGAAAAAGTGGGGTGGAAGATTCTTCTACATCCCCCCTTCAGCTCTGACTTCGCCCCATCGGACTTCTATTTGTTTGGACCCCTTAAAGAGGCTCTACATGGGAAACATTTTCAATTCAATGAAGAAGTTAAAAATCAGATGCAAAAATGGCGTCGAGATCAACGCAAAATATTTTATGCAGGTGGCATGCACAAATTAGAAGAACGATGGGACGAGTGTATAAATGGTGCTGGGGACTATATTGAAAAGTAGCGAAAGTTTTGTCTTGTTTAAATTAATCGTTTTTGGCTACAGCGATTTGTCTCGTTACTTATTGAATGAGCCTATGGGTTTGTTGTAAGAGTTCGTAGGACTCTTTTCTCGAAAATATACCTTTTCTTCTTGGCGCTACAACTCATGAAGAGTCTTGGCCTTCTCAAGACGGGCCCGCCGGGCGTCTCTTTCCTGTGCAGCCGCCTTCCAATTGCGGAATCCAAGCATCGCCAGTGGGTCTTTTGCCACACAATCCTGCCATCGCACCCTTGGTCTGCCTACCTGCCTGGGACCTTGCACAGTGCCCTCCAAAATTTTCCTCGGGATCTCTTCCCTACCCATCCTCGCCAAGTGCCCTGCCCACCGCAGTCTTTCAAGTTTTATTACCTTAGAGATATCCCGCTCCTTGAATAATGCGTAAACTTCTCGTTTATGCCTGATTCTCTAGTTCTGGCCATCTTGTATAGGACCATAGATTCTACGAAGCACCTTCCGTTCAAATACCGCCGGGGCTCGTTCATTTGTTTTCATCATGATCCACGCTTCGGAACCGTAAATCAGCACTGGCCGAATGAGCGTACTGTACAGCAGTGACTTTGTGGTACGAGAGATGAGCTTGCTTTTCAAATGTTTTGCTAGGCCGAAATAACACTTGTTCGCGGCCATAATCCTGCTTTTAATTTCTATGCCCCCCTGGTTTTCGCTATTTACCAAAGATCCAAGATAGGTAAATTCATTGACCCTCTCAAACCTATAGTACGCGATCATCAGATGCTGCTCTTGGGTAGAAGGGCCACATCCCGTGCGTATATACTTGGTTTTTGCTTCATTAACAACCAGGCCTAGCCGTCTGGCAGCTGCTTCGAGCGATAAAAACGCTTCTCCATATTCATTCATCGACCTTGCCATAGTATCGATGTCGTCAGCGTATGCAAGAAGTTGGACGGTTTTATTCAGAAGGGTGTCGCTGGTCTGGATACCAGAATCTCTCAAGGCTTTCTCTAGCGCCAGGTTAAATAGGAGGCAGGCTAGGGCGTCTCCTTGCCGCAGTCATTTATTCGGCGCAAATTCTTGAGATAAATCTGACCGTACGCGAACCACACATTCTGCACCCGTCATGGTCATCCTAATGAGGCGGACTAGCTTAGGAGGTATGTTCATTTCAATCATGGCGCTGTAAAGCTGCTCTCTGTCAATGCTATCATAGGCGGATTGGAAATCTATAAACAGGTGGTGAGTCTTAATATTATACTCCATAGTTTTCTCAAGCGTCATCCTGAGGGAGAAGATCTGGTCGGTTGTTGATTTTCCTTTTCGAAACCCACACTGATATTTGCCGATCTCCCGTTCTGCCAGCGGCAGAACCTCTGGAACAGAATATTTGACAGTATCTTATAGGCGCACGGGAGTAAGGAGATACCCCTGTAGTTTCCGCAGCTTAACATATCTGCTTTCTTGTAGATAGGGCATATCACTGACTTATTCCAGTCTTTAGGCATTGTCTCTTTTATCCAGATATTCAGAAAGAGTTCGCGCAAGATTTTGGTCAGCTCATTGCTCCCATATTTGTATAGTTCGGCCGGAAATCCATCGAACCCTGGGGCCTTATTATTTTTGAGCTTTGTTACTGCCTCCTCAATTTCCTCATCATCAGGCGGTTCCAGATCATCTTCCACATTATAGATAGGCGGCGTGCGGGTATCCTCATTCAAGCTGCCAGTCTGTGTTCTTTCGGTAAGGAGGTCTTCAAAATATTTTTTCCATCTTCCAGAATATCCACCTTATCTGTTAGAAGGGCACCATTTTCATCTTTACATGCAGTAACTATCGGCTTATAGGATTTACGCCCCTCATTAATTTTGCGATAGAATTTCCTCACCTCGTTTAGATTTCTATGCTCCTCGATGGCTTCAAGCTCCTTATTCTCATATTCCCGCTTTTTCCTCCTATGCATTCTCTTTTCAACTCTTCTTTTCTCACGATATTCCTCAGTTGCAGCTCGAGTATTCCTCTTCTGGATCATTTTTCGAAAATATACCTAAAAACTCAAAAACCCTTTCTCTAAAAGTGTGCCAGTTTCGATTTATCTAAGAAATACTTTAGTCCAAAGATTATCCAAATTGAGGAAATCAGACGGCCATATAAGCCTTTTCGGAAGAAGTCTTTCCACATTTTTTAGGAAGCCACTGCAAATGGGACGGATATGTTTATGGATTGGCACCACGACACTTGTGTAAATGTGACGTACGAATGAAGTGGTTTGGAGTGAATGACAACGTTTATCACTGTGAGTGTATTTATTGGATGCATGTAGTATGAGACTATTAATTAGCGCAAATGAACAGGAATGAGGATGTTTTACTGTGGAGGGTACGCTACGTAAATATGATTTAGGTTTAAGATTTGTCGGTTTGCAAGAAATATTAAATACCTAGTAATGAATAGATTGCAGGTAAATAAGATTTGTAGGACTGGTTTAGTTGAGTAATTGCTCGCGTACAGATTAGGTGAAATAGAACGCATGGTTGGATGCCTATTTACACATTGAGCTAGCAGGGGCGAGGTTTTGATATCGAGTTTTCACCGAAAATGTGCGTTTTGATATACGCTGAGTCCGAATATGTGGTTTTAAGATTGGTGTTTGTGTTGTATGTTGACAGTATAAACTCAAAACCTAAAATCGCAGAAAGTTCAAGCTTGATATTTAGTTTTAAGTGTTACCATGGTACCGGCCAGTCACATTTTGTTAAAAATCGGTCATCCCGATTGCTTTTAAGGAATAGATTTTTCAGTTTTTTTTTTGCAATTTTCTTGAAAAGAGCTACATTTGAAAAAAAAATTCTAGGAAAATTCATTTAAGGGGTGTTCGGAGGGATGGCTGACGTTAGGCTTTCCTCTAAAGTGCTATTTTAATATATATATATTACAATTCTATCATCTATATTAATATCAATAGCAAATTAATGTTTGGCCAAAATTCTGAGTTTAAAGAAAAATGGAAAAATGGGCTTACCGGAAGAACGACTTCTATATTATATTTTGGATGCACATATATATTTTTTGAGTTATATGTGAAAGTTGATACTAGGTAATATCCGCAAAACTATATTAATTGTGGCAGTTGAGAGTCGTATGAATGTTTCCAAATAGATTTTTTTTAAATTTTTAGTAAATAAATTACTTCGCCTATGTTGACAAAAATTTAAATTTAGGCTAAATCCTCACCCCACGCGAATGGTGAAAACCGTGGCCACATAAAATAGATAGTACTGAAATGCTAGGCAAGGTAAAAAAGTAATCCTCCATGTTCAGTGCATTCTAATAAGCTGCATATGTTAAAAGAATGATGACTATTTAATGTTCAAAAACATTTGTACGTTTTTTTCTTTTCTTTTTTATGAATAATCGTGGAAATAAAAAAAAAAATCTATTCTTATATTTGACGTTCAGATTATTTTCTGCTGAATAAAATTTTAGATTATAATATTGAATTTAGATTATAATATATTGTTCTATATAATATATATATATAGAAATGTATTAATGTACTGTTGGCAGACCTCTTGAAATAAATCAAGTCCGCTTTGCTGAATTATTATTTCTCCAAATAAAAAGAATCTGCAAACAAAACAAGAACATTTGATAAATAAATATTATTTTACTTCACCAGATAGAGCTGTTGGTGCACAGCATTGTTTAAGTGACTCATGAGAGGCTATTTTATATATATATAAAACATTCTCCAGTAATTCAAAAACCAAGAGTTGTTTTAGATTGTAGGTCTGTTCATTAAGGCTAAGTATGTACATATTGATTGATTAACTCTCTTTAAAAATAAATTCTCTATTAGCCCGTTAAATTTAATTTTTATATATCTGTTTTTATTTATAATAGAAAACATAAGATTGGTAAATAAATTTTTGATATTTATCATTTAGGGTCTATATTTATCACTGTATTTTTCTTGCTTTAAGTGCTATAATAGAAAATATTAAACAAAAAAAATATTTCAAAAACCTAACAACCGTCTGTGTCACATCACTATACTAAATCAAATCAAATCTGTTTAAAAAAAAAAAAGAAAACCTGTGTAAACACTCACACACAACTTTCACTTATACCATTTATAATAGAGTTGTTGAAGGAGAGAAATATGCCTAACACTGTATAATATAAGAAGTGACACTGACTGCCGGGACTTTACACTTAAGATAGTAGAATATGGTAGAGTGGTAAAGGGTAATGACCATGTTGTGACTGGCGAGTGACCTCAGTTATATGAACTGTCTTCTATATCTATCTCCCGTCGCTGTATTTATGTAGTTTCTCCCACTCTAGTCCGAGAGCGTGGTCCTGTCATTTTGCCTCTCTTTCTCTGCTACGGATCCTCTCTTTGGATTCTATTACACATTTAATCAAGAAATTTTCTTTAAAAATTACAACGTTTTCAATGTTGAGTTGGGCTGGCCATAAAAATGGTGGTCGGGATTTTATTTGTATATGGAGCGCTCTATGTCAAAACCATGAAAGCTTGTGCAAATTTAAAATTAAACTAAGTGACCGATCTTTCAATACCCCTCTAAAGTCAATTTATTCAGAAAAATGTTACAAATAGAATTGATACAGTTCTAACTATGCAGCAAGAAATCGTTGTAACCGGTGTCGAGAAAATATCTAAAAAAATCGAAAACCTATTCTGTAAAATCGCACTTCTGGTTAATCAATTTTCTTCAAATTTGGAATACTATACTTCTAATGTGTATGAATATTATGCAGGTGGTAAAACCATATATTATACTGAATTGGTGCTTTAGAGAAAAGCATAGCGCTAATGTTCCCTCAGAACCGCCCAAAAAATCTATTTTCAAATAAAAGTAATAGATATCGATGTGTGTCTATAGTATACGAAGTTTAAGGAAAATCATTGTAGCCACTTTCCAGAAAATCATGAAAAACTGAAAACAAACCATGCAGTAAAGTCATATTTCCGGTTGATGGATTTTGCCCGAAATTCTGCTTCTAATGTACATTAATATTTATATATGTGTTAGAACCATACATTGGACTGAAATAGTACTGTAAACCCATAATCCCTCCCCACTCCCCAATTACAGTGTTTAAAGCAAAATGTTTCAAATAAAAGTGATAGGTATTTATTGTAATGTTGATAGTATATAGAGTTTAAAATAGATTCTGAGTCAGTCAAAACTGTAGCGAAATCAATTAGGGATGAAATTAAATCAGGTCAAAGAACTACACATTTAGCTAAAGTATCAGCCGCTCCTGATACTTTAGCTAATGTAAGGAGTTAGTTAACCTAGTTCAGCTCGACCTAGTTAAGGCGTTCGACAGGGTGAGAAAGGAAAATATATATAAAGCCCTAAGAGAGAAAGGAGTACACAAAGGATTGGTATTGGCAGTTAGAAGTCTCTATTCAAAAACAAGAAGTGTGGTGAGATTTGCCGGGCATGTATCCCCAGAATTTGAAACGTCAGTGGGCATAAGACAAGGATGCAGCCTAAGTCCGCTACTATTTATTTTGGTATTGGACGCAGCCATAAAAAATGCTAAGGAAAGGATGAAGAAATTAATCTTGGTTACCTAAACCTGAGACCAGTTAGCCTATCCGTACTGGCGTTCGCCGATGATTTGGTAATACTCGCGGAAAATGACAGAGACCTTCAGGATAACCTGAAGATTCTCCAAGAAGAATTAACTAGCATAAACATGAGTATTAATCCGGAAAAAACAAAGGTTATGAAGATAGGCAAAAAATCCGGGAAACCAATGAGGGTCATCAGATTAAATGGAAAGGTGATTGAGAGAGTGGAGACCTTCAAATATCTAGGAGAATGGCTTTTTTGATAGGGAAATAACCAAAAGAGTAAGCGCGGCGAGCAGGATGTTTAAAGCGACCAAGAGAGGCTTCCTGAATCACAGATTGGTGACTAAGGCTACAAAAATGCCTGTTTATAAATCAACATTCCTTCCTATCCTAACATACTCGAGCGAGTCCTGGACCTTAACCTCTAAGAATAAATCAAAAATTCAAGCCACCGAAATGAGGTTTTTGAGAAAAGTGGAAGGTAAAACCAGAAGAGATAGGATCCGCAACACAACGATCAGGGCAAAGCTCGAAACCAGACCAGCTGTAGAAAAGATAGAAGAAAACAGGTTAAGATGGCTGGGGCACCTGCTACGCATGGATTCTAACCGAGTGGCAAAGATTGCATACGGCGCACAGGTGGAAGGGAAAAGAGAGAGAGGTAGACCGAGATGGAAATGGGAGGAAGGTGTTAGAGAGGCCTGTCAGAAGAGAGGAATAGATTGGCAGAAGAGAAAGGAGCTGGCGGGGGACAGACAGACTTGGACCGCACTCTACAAAAAAACTCCCAACACTGCTTAAGCGGTAAACTGGGGGAATGATTATGATGATGATCAGCCGCTCGTTATCATGTCATTTACAAGCAGCTCGACCTCAATGTGTTACATCAATCAGTTTAACTTAAACAAAGCAAGCCTCATTTTTAAATTGAGAGCGGAAATGTTAAGTCTTAATTATCAACCATGGAGGCAGGATTATAATTACCATTGTTCACTATGTAATATGGGTACATATGAAGGAGTTTTTCATTTTTTATGTGAATGTCCTATTTTATCCCCTTACCGCTTACGATTTTTCGGTTTTAGGCATTTGTCTATGGACAGGTGTCTTACTATTCTTAATGGAGAAAACTGGAATGGTTTATATCTATTCGCTACCTCTGCTCTATCTTATAGGAAATTTCTAATCAGTGAATTTAATTTTAATTAATATGGAGTGAGTGTTTATGTTGTGATTATTTTTTTTTTTTATTATTTGACTCTCGCCTTAATCTCTGTTTAACTAATTTTTTTTATAAGGATTATTTATAATTTACATGATACTTTCTCGCTAGTTTTTATTATAATGAAATATATTATTATTATCATCATTTTTATGAATGATACATATTGATCATCAAACTCGGCAGACGGACCATGGTCCAATGTCTTGTAATGTTTGTCTAAATTTATAAAATAATGGATATTGTATCAATTATATAATAAAACATTATTATTATTATAGAGTTTAAAATAAAGACGTATTTCCCGTTGATGGATTTTGCCCGTAACCTTCATGTCACATGTGATGATAGTGCTAAACGGAATACCAAGTTTGAGTATCAAGCGATTTCTTGCTAATAGCATCTATCTCCTACACTCGACGCACATCAAAACATATTATATTTGCGGAATTTCGAAAATTTGACACGATCTGAATTCATCCTCCTTACCAGTAAAAATAATTTAGCCATTAAATTAAATTTTTCAAATATTTTAATAAAGGATAAAAATTAATAAAATCATATAGGAGAAAAAATAATAATAATATCTAGATGTTAGAGCTGAGATAAGACCTGATAATACTAATAATAAAAACTTACCAGTACTCACATCTGTTGAATACAAATGATCTTATTAAACTTACCTGATCATCTAATATATAAACTTAGTTATAATTGAGTTTATCTTTTAATGTTTTGCTCTAATGTATATCTAATTACTTTTAATTTACTAATTTAATAATTTTCTTTTAAAAAGGCTACAATAATGTTATAATTAAAGAAAGAAGAAAATGAAAAAATAATTTAAAATAATACTGACACACACACACACAAAGGGTTTCTAAATTTTGTTTTCTCTAATTTAAACATTAAAAAAAATTACTTTTTCAAGAAATTTCCAGGGTTATATAAAATTAAAAAAATACATTTACTTTATACTTTTGAAGAATAAAATTCCAAGCAATTATCTCCGCCGTAATTGCTTACATTAATATGAAGAAGGAGTCTTTTATAAAATGGAATTTAAAAGAAAAAAATAAGAGAGAGAGAAAATATAAAGAAAACAAAATTAATAATTTGCATAATGATATTTTTTTTTGTCCAAAAACAATAAATACTTTTTATAATTTCGCTGAATGATAAAATAAGTTCGCCATTATTATTTAATTAATTCTAAATTATTAAAAGATAATTTAATAAATTTTGTTTTTTTTGTTGTTTATTCTATATTTAAATAAACTATTATGATGTAAATAATTATATGTAGAATTTTAGCCGCCATAGGATGCATATTTATGATATTTCTGGCCGGATTTGGATTCTCATCCATCGTCAGGATAAGATTATCAAGTTGAAGTCATCTCTCTATACGAACTTGTTAGCCTTACTCTGACGATAAAATTAAGGCCAGCCTAGGGAAGTACGCCACGGTCTTTCAGGCTGAAGTCGTGGCGTTACAACTCTGCGCTAGGGAGATTACAAGGCAAAGGATAGTGGGTAGAAGAGTGGCCATATACTCCGACAGTCAGGCAGCCCTGAAGGCACTTTCCTCACACCAAATAGTCTCAAGACTGGTGTGGGACTGCCTACTTGCCCTCACCGAGGTGGGTACTCGGAATAAACTGACACTCGCCTGGGTGCCGGGACAAGCGGGGTTCCTGGGCAATGAGAGGGCGGATGCCCTAGCGAGGGAGGGTTCGCAGGATACCTTTATAGGCCCCAAACCCTTCTGCGGCTTGTCCAGGAGTCTCATCCAAACTTCTATCAGGGGTTGGATAGAAGATCAGCGTCTGCGTTGGTGGGAGGGAACACCAGGACAGAGGCAGGCAAAGCTCTTCATTAAAAGACATTTGCCTAAATTTACCAGAGACCTACTGAGCCAGACACGAAGGGATATAAGGTTAATTGTGGATCTACTAACAGGGCATTGTAGGCTGAATAGACACATGCACCACCTACAACTTGCGGATAGTGCGGTATGCCGATTCTGCAAGGTAGAGGAGGAGACCCCGGCGCACATCCTTTGTGAGTGCGCCGGCCTGGCGAGGATTAGGTTTCTTCAATTGGGGACGGGCAATCCCGAAGCTGGAAGCTTCATGACGGAGCCGCTCTCAGCTTTGCTAGGATTGATTAGGAGGGCAAAGCTGGGGGCTGTTCTGTAACTTAAGGGGATCCACAATAGACCTCGACTTGTAGGTCGCAGTGGAATGAGCCCCCCCCCCGCTTCTATTCTATTCTACTCGATGGATGAGAATCCGAATAGATCAGGAATATCATAATTGTGCACGCTAGGACGAATAAAATGCCAGATATTATCCTGAGCATTGCGAACACATCCACATATTCATAAATAATTATAGCTAGATATGATTGGGTTATCAGTTTCTTCATAGGTCATTTATTATTATCATATTTAGATCTATTTAAATATATATTTAGATTCATCTAAACTTAATTATAATATTAAACTGTGTAGTTTAATTAGATAAAATCTAAATAAAGTTATATAAAGTTAATACTTATAGTCCTTACAAATTTTTGAAATGTTATTGTCACTAATAATTATTGTCATCAGTTGTATTTATTTTTGTCATACTTTTTATTCGAAACCAAGTTTTATTTTCTATTTTTTCCCAAGGTGTAGTAAACTCTGGCAGACGGCTGCAGCCATGCCAAATAATATACTTGATCATTTAATATTAGGTATTAATTTTTTTTAAATAAGTATATTATTATTATTATAGTTAGATATGAAACACACATAACTTTCTCTTGCTGCACAATTAATACAATTTAATGTTTAAATTGTCTTTAAAATTATAAAGTTAATCATAAAAAAAAAGATGTTTAGGGGATTTCTTATGTGCCTGGGTGTAACTGCTATTGCAGCGCCCACTTTCTAAATCAGTAAAGCTTATATACGGCCGGTTTAAATTTTTAACCTAATTGCCCCTAGAACAGTCCTAAAATCTGTTTTTCCGGGCAAGTGTGACTTTCGAACCCTTTTTTCGCAAGATAAGCTTCCAGTTTCTCCAGGAGGCGTTTAGAAATGAGAAGCGAAGAAAGGTTTGTGGAAGGGAATGCTTTAGAGGCTTCTGGCAGCTACAGCTAGGAAAGTCCTGAGATGATGCAATAGTCTAAGTAAAAATAGGCTGCTTGTAGATTTTGTAGGGGATTATTGCACTGCGACCTGAAAGATCTATTGTGCTCCCCGGAGCCTTCTCAGTGCACTGCAGGCCTCCAAGCAGTGTTCTCTAACTACAGATAACATTGCCCATCACCGGAGAGTGAGTTGTAGAGCTTCTAGGAAGAGAAAATCTGAGGGCAGCATGCTGGATTCGAACCCGGTACCTCCGCCTTGCTAGACCAGCGCGCTACCACTAATCCCTTCCTTCTCCCTTGGCTCACGCCAATTAACCGGGAACGGAGACCCTAGTTTGTGTACTGTATTTGCACTTGTCTGTAAAGCGTAGAGTGTATGCAGTTTAAATGTATTGTGTACTGTTCTGACGAAGTGCGTGGAGTACTGAGCTGTGGTAACCCGTGGGGTCGCTATTCTCCAAGTAACTGCATGCAACAGATCTCCTTGCAGGAAAAATAGGCTGCTTATGGCTAACTAGATTTCTCACAAGGCGAGGGTAGATCCCTTCATGGGCACCTGAAGAAACTGAGCCTGGATTGCGATAGATTTGTAGATTCTATGAAGATCAAATAATCTATTCATTAAAGTTTCCAAATAAAAATTCTAAAATTTCTAAAAATGAAATTAGAATTAATTTCTAAAATTTGACATTATAGTAATACTTTCTATTACAACAAAAAGAGAAAAAAAATGATGTGATTGTATGTGCAATTACAAGTTATGCACCCTTGACATTCCTTGGATTTAACCATCCAACAATATCTCGTTTCGCACAATTCAAAGACGTTAAAGAATATTAAGATATAATATAGCTTTAAAGATAAATTGAATAAGAATTGTCTATTATACTATTCAAGAAGTCCATTGCATACTAATGAATGTCTGTCTGGAAGATTCCATCCAGTTGATCAAGATTAAAATTCTTCTTAATATACAGAAAGACGAGGCTGAAAGAAAATGTGATATTATAATGCAAGAGCAAAGAGTCTAAGAATTCTTTTCCAATGGCCTACTTTAACGAAAATTGTTGAATGAAACTTTTCAAATTACTTGTAATATTTTTGTTAATATTTGTTGACAAGATAACTAAAACTAATAAAGGAGAGAAAAAAAAATCAATCTAACAGTGTTTTTTCGTTTACTTAATTTACTAGAGAACCATTTGTTATATAAGATTGTCGGTCCAAAAAGTTAAAGAGAATAAAGCTGTCCAATTTAATAGGTTGCTAAGATCGCTGGTGAAGTTTGTTACGGCAAGTTTTGTCAGCTTCTACTTCTTCTAGCTCTAAGTAAGGAGAAGTTAAAGCTGTTCATGACTGTTTACTCTACAAGCAACTGGATAAACTCGGTCAAACAAAAGTTCAACACAAAATAACAACCATCGCCACACTTTTAATGAAAATGAAAACAAAAATTAGAAAAGGTAAAAGTTTCCTGATAGCCGCCGACTTGGGGGGTGGCGGGAAGGGGCGAGTAACCGACGGAAAAAGAGAAAACTAGTTTTATAGTAAGTAGAGAAAAAAAGTTAATGAAAATTGCGTCAACTATTATTATTACTTTGAAAAGATTTAGCCCGTAATAAGATATTTATTGTCCTAGGGCATGCATTCAGGGCTTGGAATGCTAGGAGACATTGGATGCTCAGCGAAAGAAAAATCAAAGGAAGTTAAAACGTTATTCTGTTTAAAAGCCGTTTATTTGAAACAATTTTCTGAAAAAAAAATTGATTTTTGAGGGGTGTTAGGGGTGTATTGCTTAGTTTAAATTTAAATTTGCTAAAGATTTGTTGGTTTTGAAATAGATCGCTTTGTTATAAGGCCGCTCAACTATCCAAGTAAAATCCTCTACCACTATGTTTTATGGCAAGCCCAACTAAACATTATAATATTTCTTTCGTTAATTTCTTGATTAAATTATATTAATTAGAGCGAGAGAAAGTAGTGTGAGTGTTTCACACCAACTTCTTTGTTTTTATTCACGAACGACCTCAATTTACGTGAAAAACTTAAAATTTAGAAAATTTGCCACGATCCTAATACTTTCCTGCCAGCATGAGAAAGTAAAAATGGTATAAAATTGAATGAATGATGAAAAGTATAAAGTGAGGGAACCAAATCTAAATACCCTACACCCTTAATCCAAAGCACTTTATTTTAACACAATAAAATGATAACATGATATTCGGAAGTATAAAAACTGATTAGGTTCTTTAATTGGAATACAAGGTGACATTCCTTGACATAGAGAATTTTTTTTTGTTTTTTTCTTAATTGTATTAACGCAGACAATACTTTGTTAGTAAAATAAAAAAAATTAGTGGCGGAAACATAATATAGTACTAACTCTTCTCTTACATCCGGTCTTTTCCTAGAAATGCCTTTTTTAATCTTTAGATACTTAGTAAAGTGACTGACTGATTTCGTCAATACACAGCCAAAACTATGGAAGCTAAGAAACATTAAAATTTGGACATAAAATTATGTCCTAGAGTCTCACTAAGAAAGGATTTCTTCAAAATTCGCCCTCCCGTGGCGGGAGAGAGGGGATGTCAAAGTTTATATGGAAGAAGATAATATATATGCAAGTGAAAGGGGTTGAAATTAATAATTAAACACGTATTTAAATTCATAACTAATCTAGAAACATCTGGAAAACGTAATACGAATTTTACGCGGACGAAGTCGCAATTATAAAAGTAAACCAGAAAACTGAAAAATACATTTCAGTAAAAACGCACTTCCGATGATTTGATTTTTTTTAACCTCGGAATTTCAACTACATATTTAATTCTAATTAATATTATTTAGATGACAGAATTGTATAGTAAACTGAAATAGCACTTTAGAGGAAAACCTAACCCCACCCCTCCACCAAAACTGCTCTTAAATGAATTTTTCCGGAGAAATGTTTCAAATCAGAGTTGTTGCTCTTTCTATATATAGTTGATATATCAAGTTTCAAGAAAATTGTCGGTGCCATTATTGAGAAAATCGCAAAAAAGTAAAAAAACTAACTAGTAAAGTGGTACTTCCGGTTTAAGGAATTTTGACAAGTGACCCACTGTTGGATCTCATGGTGATACCTAAACGGAATATCAAGTTTGAACTTTCTATGATTTTTCATTTTTGAGCTAAGCTGTTCACATACACACACGCAAACACACAGACCATTTTCTAAAAACCACTTTTTTGGGCTCAAGGGACCTCAAAACGGATATTTCCGGTGAAAACTCGATATCGAAAATTTGGCACGATTACAATATTTTCTCTTATTAGGAGTGAGAGAAAGTAAAAAAGATTGCCATATTGCTACATTAATAGACTGAAAGAAAAAAAAAACTCTCCTTTAATATGCTATAGTTTAATACATACATGTAGTGCAGGTTTGAATGTCTTTTTTATACAGGAGTATAAAAAAGAACTATGGCAGTTTACTATAAAACTTAATACCTACAGGTGGTTTATAAAATAAAAAGAAGCCAACCAATTGTGGAATAATGTCACCTCAAGATTTCACATTTTAAAATTAATCTGGTATGAAACACTTATACAACTTTCTCTTACTGCAGTTTACAAAATTGTAAATGACGCATTTTCTTCAAACTTATATAAACTTTTCTTCAAACTTGTATTTTTCATTAAATATTTTCGTCTACAATTTTATATCAATGGGAGAATGTAAACTTAATAAAATGACTTCTTTTGAGGAAACCATAACCTCATCCCACCCTCTACAGTTTCAATTTAAGACTAATTTAAAGAACTCTCCCAGCTTCTTTGATGGCTGCTTCATAAATGTCTATAAAAAGGCACATTATTTTTTCTTAATATAAGTATATTTTTCATATCGCTTCGCGATCTTTACAAATTTTCAAAATCGAGTATTCACAAATGGTTTTAAGAACATATGTGTGTCTCTCTGTCTGCTGCATAGTCAACATAATTAAAAAAACGGAAACATCGCAAAAATTTGTATTGCTATCACTTTAAGTGCTCTCATGTGACGTCTCTAACAAAGTTTTAGTCAGAGTCGGTCCAGCCATTTTATTGAATGATTTTCTTTAAGTTTTAATTGATTTTTTCCCCAAAAAAATATTTTACAGGTTTTCTTTAATAAACTTGGTATACTAGGGTACAAGTACAGGTCATGAACTCGCCCAAACAGTTAGTTTAAATTAACTATTAGAAGAAAAATGTTAAAACTTATAATTATGTAAATTGCTAAGAAAGAGATGGTCGTCTGAGTGGTTCAGCCCATTTTTTTTTTTTTTTTATATTTATTATTGAAATTATTTTATTAATAACACAAGCGAGCAAACTTGTGCGAAACTAGCAGGGGAGAATAACGCACTGCTAGTAAAAAAAAGCAATAATTCCAGCTTGTTGAAAAGTCTACTGAGGAAGTGTTTAGTTCCAAATTGTTTTATAACTGAATTACAAAATTTTGTTACGAGTTTTGTAGGATAATTAAAACTGTATAGCTCCTCCATCTAAGCAAAACTTATTGCCTATAAATTCTAATAGATCTTCCATACACCCACTCCCACCGGCCGAACACGACTAGTTCAAATAGATTGTAAAATAAATTCCTATACAGAGTTTAGTCCTTGTCTATTTATCCAGCACAATTCTACTATTATTTGGAGGCGAGACTATATAGTGTGTGCGTGTGTGTTTGTGTGTGTGACTATATAGTTAGTTAGCGTTGTAAACATAAATCTAATTAATAATACAGAGTGCACTGGTGCTGCCGTTATATTAGCGCATTCTCTGTGAGTTATATCTTTTGTGAGATTAATCAATTAACGGAGTAGAGAAAATGTACACATAGAAAAGGGTTTTCATTTCATCAGAAATGAATCAAGATGTAGAATGAACAAGATGAATTATATAAATCAGTTGAAATCATGGATTATAATATAATTTTCATGGCAGGAAGGAAGGAAGGAGGGCAGCGCAGATATGTAATGTTGTGTTGTAAAACAGTTGACTAGAATTATATTGAAGAGAATTGCAATCATTCTAATTTCAAAAATAATTATTATTATTATTACTATTATTATAGTGTTATTTTGTAGCTCATCTCTAAATGTGCGCTGCAGTATTATGTATAATTAGCTTGATTATTTTCTGTATGAGCTCCCACCCTCTTTGTATGATTATTAAATTAGGTTTTTCATTAATAATTTACATAATCATATACAAAACTTTATGATAATTATTTTTATTAATTTTTACTTTCTCTTATGATTGTAATAAAAAGTATTACGATCATTTTACGTCGGCAAAATTTCGAAATGTTTTTTTATTTTCTCAGCAGAAATACAGTTTTTGAAGTCGCTTGATAACATCAACGCCGCTGTCACGAAAGTTTCCACGATTTTCCATAAACATCTACATCGTATACATGTCACTTTTATTTGAAACATTTTTGAAGGATGTTGAAGGATACTTATTGCAAAAATATTTTAAGTCACTTCCTATTACTTTTTTATCACTTCATATTCCTCCCATCATCATGCGCATAAATAACATTGTCATAGTATACAATAAGTCACCATAAATGTAGTCCAGTTGTATTGTTATCGTAAATAAATGTTTACTATTCAGACCTAGGGACATGGTTTAACGATATATAATAAAACATGTATAGGTTTACACCCTCATCACTAGTGCCATGTGTCACTATACTATGGTATACATCAAAAAGCATGACATATCGATAACCAGATGAAGAAAGGAAGATTGTTGCTGTTTCCCTCCCTCCATATACATGCATACACCCTAGAGAAATATAGTTGTGTTGATATTTTATATTGTTGTGTGATGAATTGATCAGTTCGGAAGTTTTGACGTCTTATTTTATTTTATTTACATTAAGGGTGACAATTTTAACATGCACCACCCATTTTTCTTTGAATATTACGCAAGTTAGAAAAAATATTCCAAATGATATAACCTACGTAATTTTTTCTAGGATTCCAAATTTCGAAACCAATTTCTTATTTCAAATTGGACCACATATTTTTTTAACGAATTTTTAAAGTTCATTTTTTTTCCTGAACGAGAAAAATCCAGTTTTCCAAGTTTTTCATTTTTGTTGTGGAAGATGGAGTGATGAATGTAAATTTAAGAATAATGAATTACTGAATAGGCGGAATTTCTGAATATGGCCATATCGGGCTCAGTAGCCATCCTTGGGATCAACTTATAAGGTCCGTAGTTTTCGTTCTCGAAACATTGAACGCAGACAGGTACCTTCATTTCTTAAGTGAAGTTCTTGCACTCAGCCTACTTAAAGAAACTAAGAAGCCTATTGCAATATGGGCGAAACATCGGTGTTAATGCACCTTCCCACGTGCATGTTAAAATACTTTCGCCCATATTGCAATTGCCTTCTTAGTTTTATTCATTAATGAGCCCAGAGCTTGAAATAGTTAAAGTAAAGAGTAATAGTAATAATAATAATACAAAATAATATATAATTTCTTTTTTCCGCCAAACAGTAAAGATTTAATAGTAAGTAAATTTTTCATTACCTATATTAATCTCCTTGCCCAATAAGCGGATAATGTTGCTTTATATACGAGTATATCGTCATGGCGAATGCACTATTACTATCAGACTTCACTAAATACTTCACTAAATGGAAAATAAATCATGATAAACTAGCGCCATACTGTTTACTAAAAGGTAGATTTACAATGAAGAAACAAATTAAATACAATATTTTGAGCCCTTGGACTAACAATGTCATGTATCTCGACAACAAATTGAACTTCTCGACCCATACAGGAGAAGTGAATTTCCGAAAAATGACTATAAGACTCCTGTTACTCTCATGCGACTCAAAAATGAATTAGCAAAAGCAAATCCTACTTTAAAAAGCCATTATCAGATCGATATTAGACATCACTGCCTTCGCTTGAAGCCTGACTAGCTACAGTAAACATTAATAGAATAGAATCGGGGGGAGCCTCATTCCACTGCGACCTACAAATTGAGGTCTATTGTGGATCACAGTAAACATTAAGTAACTCCAGAAGTTCCAAAACAAATTCCTGAGCATCAGAGATATTTTCCGCGATAGCCTGCTTCTCTTTGTGATCATTGACCGGTTTCGGACTTTCGCCTATCATCAGGAGGGTTTAGTGAAATAGTGAGTTGATACACTTTTTATTTGCTCACTCAGTTTGCTTACAGTGATACACTGAATTTGCTCTGTGCAAGTCTATGTTATTACACTGTTTGACAAAAACATGATGGGCGAACGCATGACCACAAAAAGAAGCAGCCTAACATGGAAAAATGTCTCTGATGCTTTCCAGCTCTATGGAACCAACCAACACAACAAATTTCTGAGACTTGCGACTTGACTCATTGTGATAAACTAAAATCGCGTTCCTTCACATAAAACCTTCTATAATCCCTGTAAATTCCTTCATTCAAAGCCATCAGCTGAAACTCATCTCCACTCTAGACTGTTCATGCCAATCCTTTCTGACGCGAAATACCCACGAACCATTCTTTTACACATTACAGACTCAAAAGATTAAGGCATATTCTATCATATTTTCCTCAAGCTGCAAGTCTTTCCCTCTTTGGCCCTGCATGTAAATTTCTTAGCCTTTTCCCAAACATCCCAAAATAAACAATCTTTAAGAAGGGTATAATAAGTTTACATTGGTAGTACTTTATATTCATATTGTATATAATAATTATGTATATATTTGTGAATGAAGCTTATCTATCTAGTAAGTCAATTTACGTAGTGTATTAAAAATCAGCTTTATCAAAAATATTATTTGAGAAAAAATCCATTCCTCAAATTGGAAGGTTATTGACTTCAATAACCTTCCATTATATTTTACTAGCGACACTGCTCATTTTAAAGTGTTGTGTACGTGTGCAAACAAATATTGACGAGTTTCGCCGTAATTGGCCGATGTGATAAATCTACACACTGCATTCAGATAGCAGTGCTATTTCTTTTTAAGCATTAATCAAATAATGCCATTTTTTTAACTGTGACATCAATGTCGAAACATAATCTGTAACAAGTTACAGATTAAATAATATTACATCTGTATTATTACATTTAAATAATATTACATGGCTTGTTATTTTTTTGAAATAACATAACTTTGTTTTTTTATGAGATGTTGCAGTGCCGTACTTACTAGCCCTCACTGGGTTCCACTAAAGTGTTATTTCCTTAAAAACTATTTTCCTACTAAGTATTTTACATCAGTGCATTGCTAAGATTCTAAATTTTGAAGCAAAATTGATTAACCGGAAATGTAATTTTACTGAACATTATTTTCGCAGATTTTTTCCGAATTTTTTTCCCCCTCAACAGCTTTAAATATTTTTAAACTTGGAATGGTAATTGCACTTTGTAAATCTTTTACTTTTATTTAATAACATTTCGCAAAATAATTGTTTTGTGGGAGATTTCGGCCAAGCTGGGACTTTGCAACCAGTACATGTCACTTAAACTGTTTGGGTTGGTCTATCTATGTAGTCATAGTTATTCAGGTAGCACTAAAATAGAAGAAAATTTGTCACTTGAATACATGTGAAGTTTCACTAAAACACATGTGAGTGTTTCACATAGGATTTTTCGATTTTGAGTTAAACTGTGGGGTCTCCAACTTTCAGGGATTGAATATAAGAATTATTTTTAAAACTAAAAATTAATTCGTGTTAGCAAGCCCACTGTAACTACTCATTAATTTTGAGTTAAATTTCGTGAAACATTTTGAACTTTGAATTGATACATAAGAGTTTTTTTTATCGATATTTTTAAAAATTTTATATAATTTGTATATACCTAAAAGTAAAACTTAATTGTTAACATTTTTCTTATTTCAACAAAAATTAATTATTAACCATTGAGAGTGTTTTGCTCAGAAATAAGAATTATCCTGTGATTTTAATTATTTCTCTCAAAAAATAAAAATCGTGCCTAATAATCGGTATGTTTTACTAAAATGGACTTTTGCTAATACGCGATTGTAAACAAACAATAGATAAATTCATATCCAATAAAATTCAGAACGAATGATCTCCGTTACAGATTGTTGTCTACACATTTAGAGCAGGTTACTGTTTTGAAATTAAATTCTTCTAAAGTTTATTTTATTTAGTTAATAATTAATTATGTATTTTTCAATAATAGGTATTTAATTTTTGGAGAAACGAAGGATGTTGTTTAATTTTTTCTCCCATGGAGAAGAAAGCATGGTAATTTTATTTATAAATTCATCAAAAACTTTTAATTTGAATTTATCCATACATAAAAAAACAGAATTTTTTCTTTTTATCTATACATGTTCAATAAATTTTAAAAATATAAAGATTGGTGCAGATACAAGTATTTGTTCATCTAAATTTTCCATTTTTCCAACTCTTTTTGATTGTTTTCAGTGAAAAATTAGGCAAAAACATGTCAACTAGAAAATCTGAGCATGTTTATCTCATTTGATTCAGCATATAAAATTGCTTAAGTTATGTCACTTCCACAGTCAATAATTTCGTTTCTTTTTTCAATAAATGAAATTGAGTTTTATTTTTTAAGAGAAAATTTTCCGCTCATGAAATAACCGTTATTTGTGATAGATTTATTTTGTCTCAAAAATCACCCTCAGGTATGATTTTTGATAGTTTGACTAGAAAATAAGAGCCCAATCTTAATATAAATCAAAAAATGATTTCTAAAGACAAAAAATATAAATCTAAGTCGTGATATGATTTTTTTACAAAATATAAATAATTATTGATTTCAGTCTCTGCTCACAGTATTTTCGTTGAAATCTGATTTTGAAAATCTGTCCAGATCGTAACACTTTCTCTTTGAATAGTAAGAGAAAGGAGAGATGACTGTTTCTTTTTTCTTTTTAAAATCTCTTGAATGTACAGCAGTGAGGCTGAGGCCTTCAATTTGAATACAATAAGAAGTATTTAAATATTTATCTAAAAGTCCTCACTTGCATTATTAAAGTGTTAGGAAACGAGAAAGTAGCTCTGAGAGTACTTGCAAGAGAGTCCTGTGAAATGCTGCCCTACTTACTTATCCATTTCTAGGGTGGATGATTATTTCTAAACTGGGGAGAAAGATAGAATGTGTGCGAGAGAGAAAGAGCTAGGAAGGGAGTTTGCTCAATCTCAATCTTCTACTCACACTCTTGTAGACAAGTTTACGAACCCTAACACTTCTTCAAGTAGTGTCAGAGTTTAGTTTTGTAATAGAAACAACAGTGGTAGTGCTGGGAAATTTCAATCTTCTTCTCTCAAGACCCGCTTCTATGTGGAACGCCGCTCGGTTGGAGAGATGTGCAAAAGAGACAGAGCGAAGGAGGGAACTGTTTCCCTGACTCTTTTCTTATTCCTTGAAAGCCAACCCTAGTCTCTCCCAATTTTCAACCTTTCCTTCCCACTCTTGCACACAACCTTTTTACCTGACGACCCAAAAACTTGTCGAATGGTTCAATTTTACTTTTGACATGTCCTTCTTATTTTAATTTAACTTTTCAAACAAGACTTTTTGCCCTCTTTTGCAGTTGTATTGGAATTGTATAACTAATGGGGTTCTACTATGCAGATTTTTTTTGTTTTTTATAATATTAAATGTTCATTCTGGATTAAAGAGGAAAATATCTTTTCTAACTTTTCCTTAAAATATATAACACTTGTATTTTGTGTTAAAAGATATGTCTATAAAAAATAAAAATATTATTTGAAATGTTCATGGAATCCGGAAACGATAAGGCTTTCAATTTTGTTTGTTTCAAATGTCTACCGATGAAACATGAAAATTTTGGCTTTATTATTCTACAAAGAAAATATTAGGAAGGAGAAAACAAAAGGGTGAATCAATGGAAAGGATTTCTCATAGGGTATACCTCAAGGTTAATTGCTTGAACGTCTACGTTTCCTTGTATTAGTCAGTGTTTTGTCTGAACAGTTTTTCTTGATGACTCTACAGTATTCAGCATTAGAGAAAGAGAAATAATTTATACGAAAGAGAATGGGATTGTTTCATTTTGAATAAGAACAAAAGAAAAACTATTTTTGATTCAGGGAACACAATACTAGGGAGGAATTCTTGAGTTACTCTTGCTTGATTTAAGACTTACTTGGATGAAAAAACATGCAAGAGCTTTTTTAACTGCGCCATTCGTACTCGCTTTGGCGGTACATATACTACGTCATTTTTTTGTGCGAAGTATCAGCGAAGAAGTGAAAGCCAGGATATTCTCAGGATTGTTTACTTTGGGCTCTTCCTAACTTTTCTATTCTTCGGGGTTGTACTTTTAGGAAGCTTACCTGAGGCGAAATTCAGGGTAAAAAAAAAAAAAGAAAGAGCAGTATAGGCTAATAGAGAGTCACCAAGTGTTGCCACTTGTGAGTTATATTTCTTATTTGTGAAGCGCGCTCCTGTAGAGAGCGTCTGAAGATGTTTGTTATATTGGTTGAAATGAATCAACCGACCAGACGAAATAAACAAGGTTGGGGAAGACTAGAAGAAGCCAAGTTGTTCAAGCAATCTCTTTCCACAACCAGTTTTATCTCTAAATATTACATCACAAGGTGAACGGGAGTTTTAATGGAAAGTTAATGAACTCTTGACATAAGTGTTTTTATTCTCTGCAAGAATATTAGAGATTGTTCGAATAATGATTATTAGTTTCTTTTTAGAATAATAATAATAATTATTACTTTTTTGCTATTCGATATTTTGTAAATATTGTTACTTGCTAGCTCTCTTTTTTATAAAAATTGTTACATTTTAACATGACTGCAATTATTTCCAATTTGCTCACTAATTAAAAAAATTCTTGTTTATACTTTCTTACAAAAGCAATAAATTATACGGCCACAATATTTGAATACGACAATTTTTTTTTATTATTAAATTTTAATTGTTAAAAATATTAATTACTATTATATGAATGTATATGAATCACATATTGCCCCTTGCCACATTTTCTTCTCCTTCAATCTTTTCGTCCGAATAGATTGTAATATTCCCCTTTGTTCTGCCCTTTTCTGATCCTGCATAACATTTTTCGCTCTCATCTTGGTCAATTCTTCATCTTTGCAGGTACAATTCTTCAGCTTCTTTTGTCCAAGGAACAGTTTCCTTTTCTTAATAAGTTTTCACAATATCATTATTTGATATTTTATTTTATTGCCAGAAAAAAAGTTACATCCTTATTGGCAAGGTCAAGTTACAATATCATTTGAATTCACAAAATTGTCAAGACAAAAATTTAATTTGAAAATATTCATGTATCAGCGGGTGAGCTAATAACAGTTTTTTAACACTAGTTTCGAAACACTTCAAAGTATTATTTTTTATATTCTCTGGTAAATATTTGTAAAGAGAGATGGACAAACTATGGAAGCTGGTACGAACTTTTGTCAACCTGTTTCTATTCTGGACAAGATTATTGTTTTTTCTGGTGAAATGATCATGAACTTGCGAGAAACATAGAAATTGGCCTTCATTGCACTTTACGTAGACGAGGCATTGAAAAATAAATATGGCTGGCAATGTCATTATGTTCAATTTCTTAAAGAAAGAACGACAAGATACTTTCGAGTCTAAACCCAAAGTGACTCTAATTGCCTTCTTTTGTAACCTAAAGATTTTTTTACATTCGACAGCATTACCCCAAATTATAGTACCATAGCACAAATGGCTATGAACATACGCAAAATATGCCAACTTTAAATGCATATCCAAGTCAACCGATATTCTTAATTTTCTCAAAAGATAGATTCCACGAGACACTTTACCCATGACGTTATTAACTTGATCTGTCCAGTGCAGTTTTGAATCTATGAAAATGCCTAAGAAATTGATAGCTTTTTCAGTCCCAACATAATTTCCTAATTTAATAGTAATCTCTTTTATTTTGTCCTGGTTTAAACTTAGCTTATTAGCAGCACACCAATCGGATATAGATTTAATGCAGTTATTAACGGATGTGTTATCTGCATTTCTAACTTGTACCGCAAGATCATCGGCATATAAATAAGGCTTAATTATATCATCGTTATCAATCTTTGCCGGTAGATCGTAATGTAAACCAAGAATAACAGAGGTCCCATAATAGACCCTTGGGGCACACCATACTTGAGCTGCAGTAGAGAGGAGTACTTACCGCCTTTATACACCGCTGCCAATCTATTCGAGAGATAGGAAGATATCAATTTGACCGCCAAATCATTAAACCCATACCACTTTAATCTTCCTAATAAAATATCATGAGAAACGGCCTTGGATAAATCAAACAACTTGATCAACAGCGAATCCGCGTTTTCCAAGGCTCCGTGACTCTATTTCACAAATCTACAAGGGCATTAGTAGTTCCTTGACCAGTCCTGAATCCAAACTGCCTAGCAGATAATAACCCATTTGTCTCGAAGTGATCCTGCGTTGCTTATATATTCATTTTCCACATAATCATTACTATTCTCTTCTTCTTCAACTTTTTTTGTCACTTTCACCAGGCTTTTCCTCTTTACACCTTTCATTCATTATTAGCTCAGGATCTGCACTTACTTTTAATTCTTATCTTTTCTTTTTTACCTTTTTTTCATCATTTATATAATTACTTTTACTTTTAACTTCTTCATTTTCTTCTCTGTCGGCAATTTGCTTAGCCTTCACCATTACGCCACGAATCCCAACTCTCTGAATGGCTCTGAACCGAAATGATTCTAGGCCAAATTTTGCTGCAGGTTGAGTTATAACTATTATATGAGCGAATGAATTGTTTATTTTTTGATGAGAATTATCGTTTATTTGAAGTTGCAAAAATTCAACTTAATTTATTTAAACAGTCTTAAAACTTGATAGATTATTTAGTGTAATCTTAAAACTTACAACATTAACTGTAATTTAAAACTTAACCAAATACTTCAGAATAATCTAAAATTTCACTTCATATTTAATGCAATATCTATAACTGAACATTGCACATACGTATGTTTGTATTTGTTTTAGGCGCCTTGTCAGGTAGAATTAGAAAATTGGGTCAACAGTATTCATTCAGCGTGTGCTGCAGCATTTGCTAGGCATCGTGGTAAAACTGGTACTCTACATCTTTTACAAGAAGAAATCTTCAGATTGGAGAAGGCCATCGAATCGGTAAGTCAGGCAAGTCATCAATTTAAAAAAAAAAAATCAATATAATTAAAAGTTCTTCCATCTTTGCGATCTTGTGTTTTTATTTCTGTAATTATTATTTATCTTAATTGTTTTAATTGGATTATTAGCATTAAGTTTGAGAAAACGTTTTAATTTTGTTAACAAAATTTACTGTTGACTGCGGATTGGAAAAAATGCAAGTTTTATCACCTATAAGCCAACGTTGAAGACCACCGCTTAGAATTGATTTATATGTATTCATTCATTATTGAGTTGGTAAAGGTTTGGTCAATGTAAAAATATAAATGAAATTTCGCTAATTTTTCCACAATTACAAATAAACACCTGTTACATATTTCACTAATCACCTCAAACTTAACAAAAATATATCTCTTAGCTTTGATAAAAAGATAAAAACATTATCAAAGCTTTGTCGATAATCTATATCAGTTTTTTTTTTTTTCTATGACTTTACATGATTAACATCTGACAACCAAAAACACACACACACACACACGCACGCACACACAAACCTATGTTCACTGATTTACCCATTCTTCAAATGTTCTGCTGTTACTCAACAGAATAAACTTAGTTGTTAATCTCTAGGCAGATTTGTAAGTCCAAAGACTTAGTGTTTGTTCCATTTTGTATCGCCCCACAAATAGTGTGTCAAGGACAATCTAAATTAGGATAATTACTTTTTCTAAATTGAAACGGAAATTTTTTAATTGCCTTCTGGAATAGATAGCCTTTTTCTTTTATCTATTAGTTTAAATTAGAATTTTATGTTTTTGTTTTGTTATCTAACTTCAACGCCTATAACTTTTATTCAAATTAGGTTGATAAACTTTTATACTATTTTTTTTTGGAGTCCTAACTTTTGGGAGGGGAGAAGAAATGAGATGTTTATACAGTTATTAAAATTTATAGACTTTGTTTGGATTATCTTTTTATTTTATCTATAGTTAGAATAAAAATTTAAATTGTAAATTTTTTGTGTTTAAAAACAAAAGTTATTCCTAACAATTTAAATGATAACGAGATCATGGAATCTAAGTATGGAATATAGTCTATTATTCTTATTATTATTAATCTATAATGAAAAATAAGTGTCGTTTTTTTATTGTTTTTACTTTTTATTTATTCCTTTTTTTATTCATAAAAGTTTTAAAATATTTTTCCATTGATTGTAATATTTTGAAATAGGCAGCATATTATTATTCATAATCCCTTGAAACACATAGCTGAAATAAAACAAACAATGAAAAAATAAAAGTTGTAGTTAGACGGAGCTATATGGCAAAGCACTGCATGCAATGTATCAGACATATCCTGTGATGGCGAAACTTTCAGATCTGTATGGGGATCAGAGATAGTTGCGAGTTTCGAATATAGTTTGGATATCAGTCAGTGATACTTTAGGGGGGGGGGATAACTTTACTGATGGAAACTGTGTTTGGAAAAATAAATTTATGTCGCATCATGGTCAATGTAAGGACTATTTATTCCACGCTAAGGTTGATATTCGTTACTCGGAAATGGATTAGCCAAATTATCAAGGATCTAAAGGCGTTCATACGGATAGCTTAGCCTAATAAATCTCACCATTGCATAAGTACCTGTTATATAGTTGTTATTTACAAATACTTGCGTTTGGCATTCTCCAAGACAAATTCTTTCAAACCACCGTGAAAAAACTCACTCTCACTGAGAGATTGCGCCAGTCGGCTGCATTCTATTGCAAGAACACTCAAAGGTGCCTCAGAAGATCTTTTAGGTCGCTATGGACTTAACCTTATAGCCGCGTCCTTTACACATCTAATGTTTACATCTATCTCGATGCCGAACTACTCACACAACTTTGGTCTGTTTTAACTTCTGACTTCAATCCATTCAGGATAGCTGAGATGGAATATCAGGCAGAAACTGTGAATTCATACACATACCATATACATACAATACGTTGTATCACATGCAGTCAGATCAAATCATACTTATCAAACCATTGTGGATATGTAATTACATATTCAGTTCATTTAATATGTGATAACTGTTATAGGATCACAAGCTAAAACATATGGCCGAGTTACAGCAGAGCGTTGTCTCAGATCCTGATACTAAATCACAAATCTCACAGCAAATATTACAATGGGAAGAAAATCTTGAACGTTTACATTGTGAACAGTTTAGACTGAGATGTTATATGGCCAGTTTACAAAATGGAGAATTACCAAATCCAAAGGTAAGTGATAAATTACTCGTCATTCTTTAAAAAAAAAATCGTATTTTTAGGCCGGTTCCACAAATTGGCCTCTGATATCGTAATAGGCATTGATTGATACATACATAAATTGGGATAAACAGAGCTTGGTTTCGCACAAAATAACTATATAACATTGTTTTGTTATATTTGATACCATTTGGTATATTTATCACAAATTACTAAACCCACTGTTCATTAATTCAAAAATTACTCAATTTGCTCTTGAATGTTTCAGCAGGTTTTTACCAAATTAAATAATTCTTATGTTCAAAATGTATTAATTTATGTAATATTTTGCCATTATTTCAGTTTAAATTACGCACAGAATTTTTATGGAGTCATATTATACTTATATTTTTAATAACAAAAGTATGTAATTAGTTTAACTGATTTCGGTTGGCAAACTTGTTTGGCGCAATTTCTTTGATGTTACATCCAAAAAAAAAAAAAACTTGAGATAGCCAATATCCAACTTGGTGGCCAATGTGGACGTCTAGCGAAAGTTGAACTGGTTTTAATCATAAAGTTTGATTTGGCATAGCTTAGATTATATGTTTTGTTTTTGTAAATGATAGACTTCGAATAAAATGGAAATAACTTTAAATTTATTATTGATCTAATTAAGATATTCAAAAATATTATTTTCAGAGCCTGCTGACTCATGTATCGAGAACAACGAAATCAACCTTGAACAAACTGGGAGTATTCACTGTATCATCTTTCCATGCATTCATATGCGCTAGATCACCATCGTTATTAAATAATTTGTTAGCCGGCCGTGGAGCGACAAAACGACGGCCACCAATGTTGTCTAGATCTAATTCTGGATCATCTAGAAGATCATTACAGATGTCGAGGGAAGAGCCGGATAAATCTGTGAAAGTCTCTGTACCGGACAATCAGGTTGATAATTTATTTTGATTAACTTTTTCTGTTTTGTTTTAGTTTTTTTTAATTATTATTGGTGAATAATTCTATTATTTATTTCTTTTATAGTTTGTAAATGTCTATCTAAGAGAAGGTATGACTGTAGAAGAATTCTTGGCCGGCGCTTGTGCAAGGAAAGGTTTGAACGCCATGGAACATTTTGTTAGAGTGAAAAAGAGGAGGGATATGGAAGACCATAACTATTTCGTGCCTCATCGATCTGATGTTATCGATACTTATGTAAGCGGCTTTTATAATAACTGATGAATGATTTATAAATCAAAGTACCCGAAGCATTTACCACCTCAATTAAAACAAAACCATCGATACAAACTGTTTTAGTTTCAAAATTTAAAGTAATTTAGGATCGGTTACCAGCCACATCTTCAGGGATTTTCCGGTTCCAGACTGACACCTCCAAAACTTACACACTACATTCCATCGGCATATTCGTCCATTTTTTACAAATAGTAGCACACAATCACTACAATTGATACAAACACTTAGAGGAATCACTCAGTAGATCTTTTAGGTTGCAAAGAATTTGGAATTGTATTCAACCGTTCCTTCCACTTATCTACTAGACCAAAACAAGTCACTGAAACAAATTTTGTGGGAAATATTTGAGATATTTAAACACTTAACAATCCTGGATTGAATTCGTAATTAGATCTGAGATTTTTTCCTGTGATAGCATACATTTTAGGCTCATCGATTCTATTCCGGATACCTTGATAATAAACACTGAGAGAACGTCGACTATATCCGGGCTGTTAATCAATATATCAATATATATAATTGTGAATGAGTTGGGTATTATCAAAATTGAATGATTCAACTTTTTTGTACTATATTTTCCAAAATAATATTAACTAAACATAGAACTTCTTCTCTTTTTTTTCCAGTTACACACCCATGAAGTGGTGGAAGTTTGTGCAAAGATTTTATATCAGGTTGAATTACAAAGGACAACTTTAGAACATATGTGGGGTTTTTCTGTTGAAGCAGAATTAATTGAAAATGCTGATAGACAGGATGAACTGTGTTGTTACGTCAGCAGAGTAGAAGATAAGAGTGTGGCAATGCATAATGGTCAGTTTTGTTTTTTTCATTTTTTCATTATCATATTATTATTCCACTCATTTAATGAAAAGTTCCAAAGCGGGTGACTTTCTGACGTACCACTTTTGCGTTTATATTTAAAAATTTTCTTACAATTCTGGCAGTATCCAAAATAACCGAGTTCTGGCTCTCTTTAATGGCCTTCTCAGGTAATTAATTCCTTTTCAGGTTACAGGTAATTCGTAACTGTAACGGTTGAATTAGGCACAAGGCCGTCACGGAATATAATAATGGCTGTCTCCCTTTCTGTGGCAAGGCGGTAGAGCTCCTTTAGTTCTATCACCAGATCTTGTTACATTCTTTTTTTTTTCATCGGGATGGACATGTCCTTTTTGATCCTGTCAACCTACATGAGATCAGATCTATTGTGGGCCACACTCCGATCCGTAATTATTAGTGATGATACGGTACGAGTTCACATGGAAGATACCTGCAGCGCTTTCCAAGGTCTGGTGATCAAATTTGGTTACATTAGTGTGTTTTGGAGGTAATCACCATTACCTGCTAGGATTCCTCATCCACTCGTGATATATTGGATCGATTCAAAGATGCTGAAGCAAAGTTGGCATTTAATTGTTGCTGGCGCATCCTTTAGGGTAAAAACAGACACGGTGGTTTTAACCGAAGCGTTTAACGAGTCGGTGGCCGACTCGATATGTCATGGACTATATCATAATAGTTTCGTTTCGTGTGACGGTTTAAAACCAGCGTCGGTAGGTGATTGATGGGAGGAATCGAGTCGGATTAACTTACCCGAAGACACCCGAAGGGTGTTTTAACATGTTTAGATGGCTCTGTTCAGGCACGGGCATTTTGACTCGTTTTGTTTAGAAGTGGCTGGAGAAAAATTTGATATCCAAAAGCTAATAAACGAAGTAGAAAATCGACCGGCACTTTGGGATATGAAAAACAAGTATCATTCCTTGTTAGCTTTTCTTGGCAAATTGTAAGTAACTCGTCAAAAGTACTTCGCGACATCTTAGTGAAGTTGAGAAAGTTTTCATCGTCTCTTTGTACTTCAGCAAACAACGTATGAAAATGCTCTTTTTGTTTCTTTTCTTTGATAATTGGACGTATCCACATACTTCGTTTTTGTTTTTTTTTTGTATAAATTTTCCAATGCAAATACAATATTGACAAATACACCACGTCGTAATACTGCAAACTGCATCGAGCACTGCATAAATCGCTTAATAAAACATCTCGATGAGGTTTGTTAGCTACAGTCTCGTGAAACGCTTCGGTTAAAACCGCCGTGTCTGTCTTTACCCTTAGAATGTCAGCGATAAGATCTTGCTACCATGACTTGACCTAGGCAGTCCAAGATTTTTTTAGATTCGTCGATATATCTCTTTGACAATGCAAAAGCAGAGGTAAGGAGAATCACTGCCTGCCCTTGTCGCAGGGCATTGCCTTTTAAGGAAACATCTAAATAGTATGAGTCTCTTTGTAGGAAATGCGGCCAGAAGAACGATACACCGATTCACTTGGAGAGTGCGTGCACTATGCTTGCAGACGATTCCTGAAATTTGGTGCCGAATCCGGGACCAGAAATGCCTCAGTCCTGGCTTTTTTTAATGGGGCATGGCTCATATAAGTTGTTTTACGCGGTGCACAATGGGCTCATTGGTGCCTAAGCTCTGAACTTCCTCAAGTTCTAGATTAGATTAGCTGACTTGGCCTTGAATGGCGAATAAGAAACCGCGTCTAGTCATGAGTGAGTAGTGCACCGAGAGCTTTGCATCTGCTAAAAGATTATTATAGAAGTGGTTATAGAATCTTCCATGCAGCTCCTTCACTCCTCACCATTATCTGTCCTTCCTGGCGATTTGACACTTGTCGGTCTTCAGAGCTATTTAAATTCAATTCCGTTAGCCCAGTATCTATGCTAATTATAATTCGGTAGATTTATTATTATTATTATTATTGCTTATTTCAACAATAATAAACCTAATTTTTGTTTGTTTCTTTTTCCTTTTTTTTTTAAGGAATAATAAAAGGAGATGAAATTATGGTAATCAATGGTGCTATAGTATCAGATTTGGATATGATGTATTTGGAATCAGTACTTCAAGAAGAGCTATCATTGTGTATGATGATGCGATCATCGAGGACCGAACCACCGGAACTTGGTTCTGGCCTGCTGAGGCCTGATGTTGACATCGAGTCTCTTGTCTGTCCACCACCACCGTCAGAACCGCCAGTTATCTCTGAGGAAATGATTTCAGGCCTTATCGTACCTGCGCCTGGATGGAGTAAATATTGATTTTCTTATTTTCTTTTATTACTTTTGTATTTTTATGGGACGGTAGAAATGTTGTTATTTTTATTTATTTATTTATTTTTTTTTAACTACTATCGCTCATTGTAATATTCCTAGTCATTCATTGAAGAATTGCATATAAATTTAATTTTTAACCAATGTTTAACTTATAATTCATTGCACCAAATAGAACATTAATGAAATAAAAAGAGCGACAAAAAATCTGGTGTGAAACACTCACACGACTTTCTCATACTTCAATTAATACCATTTAATGAACAACTTTTCTTACTAGGAGTAAGAGAAAGTGTAAACTCTTGTGCAGTATAAATTTAAATCTAACTGTACGACTCCCACACCTTCCCGACCTTTAAACTCCCGACTAAAATGAAAGTGATACGTTTTTATCTGTGCAGTGAACAATCCCAAGTTTAAAGAAAATCGTTGTAACCTTTCCCAGAAAATCACAAAAAACTGAAAAACAAAATTCGCACTTCCGGTTGATGGATTTTGCTCGAAACCTAGATGTCAGATGCGATGGTGCACATCCGGTGGAATATCAAGTTTGAGCTTCCAGCGACTTTTCAACATTTTTGAGATATTTTATTCATACACACACACACAGACACACATAGACCAATCGCTAAAAACATTTTTTCTAAAACAGGGGACCTCAAACACATGTATTTCTGGTGAGAACTCAATTTTGAAAATTTAGCCCGATCAAAGTACTTCTTATTACCGTAAGAGGCTATTCTCTTCGTAAGAGAAAGTAAAAAGGCGAAATAAAAAGAACTGATTGCAAGGAGCCCATTCTGTAGGGAAAATTATTCACTTTCTTCTCTTAATTATGAGCTCCCGATTTCTTAATTAAAGAACCTTTCACTGCCTCGTACTTCTTTGATGTTTTATTTAATTCTTTTAACAACACGACGTGTGCTACCATTTGAAAAACAACTAGACCAGAAATTAATTACTAAAAGATAAATTATAGTCTTGTAACAGGCACATAATAATACCCACTTTTGTAGTAACAGTTAAATCTACTAGAATTTAATTTAATATGTTATTTTCTAAAATGGTAATAATAAATCAATATCTTAATTAAGTACTCTATAATAAATATCCAAAATAAAAAGGAAATAGTAAATTTTATTACAAAATCTTCTTGTAAATTGAGATTTATTTTATAATATATTTGGGGTATAAAAAATTTAAATAAATAACATTCAAACAGTAGTTCTTTATAAATGATCTTGATTATCTATATTTACTAAATTTAAGAGAGGTTGTTAAGAAAACAAACTAAATAGACATAAAAAAAAAAATATATATATATATATAAATTACACTAAACTAGAGATTTACACTAAACATTACAATATACACTAAGACATCAAATTTATAAATTATTCACAATTCATAATAAAAATCTTTCCCAAGATGAAATTTTTAGAAAACTCGAAGTGCGATCCGAGAAGTGCCCAATAGAAAGGAAAATGTGCCGTTGAAGATATGTTTCCTAAATTTCGACAGTGGCCAATTCCTAGTGATATGTTTCCTGAATTTCTTCCGAAACACATCATTTTCTATGGTGCCAGGTGTGGAGACCATGTTTAAATTCTCTCAGAAATAATCATTCTACCTCCAATATAATGACCAGGCTAGATACAAGAAATGCTTGGGACCAATAGACGCTAATAAAAGAGAATGCATGCACTGCCAAGGAAACCATTTGCCTATGAATGCTTTATGTCCAAAATTTAAAAGGATATTGAAAAATATATGCAGTATTTCCAAAAAAAAAAACTTAATAGCTAAGCAATAAGCTATATTTGGCCCAACATTCTTAGGTGGCACCAAAAGTAATAGATTTGAGTTTCTATTAGAGGAAAAATTTCCCTCTCTTCCGGGAAATCCATCATGTTCACATAAAGCTATTTCAAAATACCCAGTAAACAAAGAACCGGTTTCTAGCGTACCTACGGCAGATTCAGTACCTGTTGAGAAACAGCTATAGATGATGAAATCGAAAAAAAAATTAAGTGTTAATGACATTGGACAGACCCCATGCGCTTTAGATCATTCAGTGATTGATGCGAATTGGGACGAGACTTTTAAGTTATTAATTAGAACACCAAACAGCCCAATTTTTCCATTCAAAATACCAGGAAATGAATCGTTAAAATTTTTGTCTCATATTCAAGAGCGGCTCAAAACAAATATTTGAGGAGAAAATTCAGTTTCGAATAGTTAACATGATAGCAAACAAATGATAATAAAAGTTTGATGACTTTGGAATGTCTAACCGATGGAAATTCTCTATGAAAGTTATTTTCCAAATTTTTTGAATCAACTGATTTTTAGGATTTAAACAAGTTCGGCAATATTTGATAAAGCATACCAAAACATGGTAAAACACAGACAGTTTAATAGTTTTTTTTAAGATTACGAATATAATAAAATGCGATTAACAAATTGACGGAAAACATTTTCCAATAATCAAGGAATTATCATAAGTTTCCCTTAAATTGGGTAATACGTATGTAATTATTATGATAATTTTCGTTTAATATTTGTTTCTTTCCAGTCATAATTGTTAATAATATTTATAGTTGGTAATAAAACAATTTATCTCTTTTCTATAATTTATTAAAATAACATTAATGAATGACTAAAGTTAAGACAAGGCCACATACATTTATTTATATGTAATTGCTGATAAGAAGTAATGGTGTTATCACTAAGTCGTGTATGTATGTTGTGGTGTGTGTGTGTGTGTGTGTGTGTGTGTGTTTGTGCCTTACCTTTGTGTAGGTTATGCATAGTCACATTATTTTTTTTTTTTGTATAATAGAATTGAATAGACCGACCATATGTTTCATAGGAATTCCTTTTTTCTGAACTATGTGTCAAATCATAGATAGAGTGTGTAATCTATTGTGTTGTCCAACTACAGGCAAAGAATTATATCCTGGAGGCAATGAACTGGATGGTGGATCCCCGGCACCTACAGGAAGTGAACCGCAAACTAAACAAGCATCACGTGCTAATTCTTTTGAAATTGAAAATTTATTAAAAGTAAGTAATTTTTTTTCTCTCTCTCTTTCATTCCTTAATTAAAATAAAAATCATACCAAATCATAATTACTTTTCTTTCTTTTTTTACAAATTTATTTTCATAACTTGACAATGTTATTGACTTTATTTGTTTTAAATTTAATTTTTTAGACAGCGGAACAGGTGACAGGTTTCTGTCGATCTCCTGTTGAAACACGTAAATCTAGTCCAACCGGAAGTGTAGTCAGTTCACAGACGGCTCTTACACCGAGCAGACAACTTACTGATGCGGAAAAAATTAGAAAAGTTGTCTTAGAACTTATTGACACTGAAAGGACTTATGTCAAAGTTAGTAATTATTACATATAATATAATTAACTTAAATTATAAATATCAAACTTAAATATTTTGTTTCAATTAATTTTTGTATTATTTTGCATCCAAATTTTTTACAGCATTTGAATAACCTTCTTGAAAATTATCTGGAACCATTGAAAAAAGAGACATTCCTCTCGCAAGCGGAAATAGGCGCACTCTTTGGCAATATCCAAGAGATTGTATCATTCCAGCGTCAGTTCCTACAGAATTTAGAGGAAGCGCTTGAAATGGAACCGGATTTCAATAAATTTGAACATCCGAATCAGTTTAAGGTTAGATAAGAAAATTGTAAAATAATATGTTTTATATGTCACTGGGATTTTATTGAATTTAAGTAAAAATCGTTATAAAAATGAAGTATAATAATACGTCATCTTAAAAAAAAAAATTGATGTGAAACACTTAAACGATTTTCTTTTTTTGTAATTTTCAAAGTAAAATTTCCTTCAAATATGGAATTTACTAACTTTAATTGACTTCAAAATTACACGAACATATAGAGTTGGGGGCGCTAAGCTAAAAACGATACTTCAAGTGAGGAATTTCTAGTTCCCCCAGAACGCCCTAAAATCTACTTCCTTGGAAACATGTTTTAAATAAAATGAATAGAACTATATTTATGCAGTAAGTACACCAAGTTGTAAAAACTCAATTGATATCTTAATCCAGAAAATCACACAAAATGAAAAAGCGTTCATACTTCCGGTAATCCGATTTTCTTTAAACTCGAAATTCTAGCAACACATTTAATTCTTATTAATATTATTTATATATATAGTATCGTATAATATAAGAAAATGGCACTTTAAAGGAAAGCCTAACTCCAACCCCCATCTCCAAAACCTGTAATGACTTTTCCTGGACAAATGTTTTAAATAAAATATTGTTTTAAGAAAATCCTCGAAGCCGTTTTTTAGAAAATCGCAAAAAACTAAAAAAAAAAATCATTCAGTATGATGGTATTTCCGATAAACTGATTTTGTCTATAACCTTATTGTCTGGTTCCATGGTAATTCTTAAAGGAAATTTCAACTTTAAACTTTCTGCGATTTTCCTTCACTGAGTTGTGCTGAACAACCACATTAATACATATAAATATGATTATATAATAAATACAATAATATAAAATAGACAAATTTAAACTTGGAAAAATTTTACTCAATTGCCCTAACATAATACAGAACATGGTGAGATATATGTTGGCAGGTAGCAACAGAATGTGTTTACATTGATACATGTTGGCAGGTAGAAACAGAATGTGTTTACATTGTAATCCAGAAGATAGAGCCAAAAAACATTACACTGACGTGAAAGTTTTAAAATGAATATTTCCGGAAAAATGTTTCAAATAAAAGTGAAAGTAAAGGTTTGTGCGGTTTAAATTTAAACCAGACTGACAGACTCCCAAAGCTTCAATAAAATAATTTGATTTGTAGAAATATTTCCAATTTTTTCGTTTTTCAAATATTTTGTGCACACACCACACCACACACCGTATAATCAACATTTTTTTCATACCCATGCATTTATTATTTCAAAACATCTATTTCCAGTGAAAACTCAATTTCGAAAATTCCACACAACTGCAATACTCTTTCTTCTAATAGTAAGAGAAAGTAGAATTTGAAGTAGATTATTTTGTTCACGACTATACTGTCTTATATTTATTTACAAATGTATGTTTGCCCACTGCATATGCATTCATTATATTTACAAGATTTCTCTTTTAAAACACATACTTTCTAATGAAATTATATGTATGTTTACAGTAATCTCCTCCATATTTAAGTATTTATAATATTAAAAAGAAGCAAAAAAATGATTGATAATCATCTATTAAACTTTTTCCGGTTGAATAGTTTATTATAATTTTATGTTATAGATTATTAATGAATTTAAATATTTATTTCCTATTTCCGTTTTACTTTTGCCTAGTTCTACTTTTTTACCACTGTTTAGTATTGCTTCGAGTAAAATTTACAATACTTGTTTTGAAGTACTCTGAATACAAAAAAAAATTGCTTCTATCCAGATTATGTAGATAATCGTTTATCAGTTCTCAGTTTGTAGCGATTTTCTCGAAAACGGCTCCAATGCCTATCTTTAATGTTATGTATATGCAGTGTATGATTGTACGAAATAAAATGTTTGTTTTTGTATACTTTAATTGTTTATATTTGCAACCTATAAATTATTATTTTTATATCAAGAAATAGTCAAGGATATAGCATTGGCGTCGAGGTTGGAATTCGCACCCACGCGTGCAAAGCACTTTCCAGCCACTTGAGTTGGGATGTCACAAAGGGATTTTAGGAGGTTGCATTGTTAACCTTTCCTCTAAAGCACCTTTCTAACATAATATGCGGTTCTACAATATATTAACATTACATTCAATACGTTAACATTGCATTGCTAGAATTCAAAGTCTGTAGAAACTCAGCTCAGCGAATTACTTTAAATTTGTGATGCTTACTGTACATACATAAACCTATTACTTTTATTTAAAACATTTCTTTCGAACAAATTGATTTTAGAGATGTTTGGGGATAGTCTATGACTATACTCAACAGTCAAGTATTGTAGAGGAGCCATAAAGTCAAGTCCAGCGAAACCTAGCAGATCTTATAGTAGTTTTCTGAGGTGTCATTGTTCCTTCTATACAGAGTGTATAAACAGTGTAGGGTCAGATTATTGTTTTCCTCACCATGCTTACGTAGTTATACACAGCAGGCCTTAGGTATATTGTATGAATGATGTCAGTAACTAGTCCACTGCCTTCAAAGAGGAAACTTGGTCAACTACCTGTAATTATCAGGGACAATTGACTTAAGGTGGGCTGCTCCTTCTAAAGTAGCTTCTGCTATTTTACTAATGTTGAATTCATTCTCCAGCCACCTATTAGAAATCATCCTCGATCTTGACCTTGACTTCTTCAATGGCTGTTTACGCCAAAAATTGACTTTAGTTTTTATTTTGTTAAAAACATAATAATAACTTCCTTTTATAAATTTGTTTCAGAATGTGTTATTCTCAGTAGGAAGTGCCTTCCTTTATTATGTGAATCATTTCAAGTTGTACAGCTCTTTCTGTGCCAGCCATTCTAAGGCTCAAAAGGTCCTCCATCCTAGTAAGTGTTGTTGTTTCCAACACTGATCATTTTGAATAAACTAAACTCTTAAACTAAATATTTTTTGTTTCCTAATGTTGCAGATGAGGGTAATCAAGCTTTACAAGAGTTCCTATCAGCAAGAAATCCCAGGCAACAACATTCGTCCACCCTTGAATCATATTTGATCAAACCAATACAAAGAATACTTAAATATCCACTTCTATTACAACAACTTAGAAATCTGACTGATCCACAATCTGATCAACATTTACATTTAGTTGGTTAGTAGTTTTCTTTTTATTTTTTTATTTTAAAGTTTTATGTACAGGGTGGCTTCCAAAAAAAATGTATACACACTTCAGTAGTGTATATTTATGCATTTTTTAAAAATTCCAATTGAATAGTAGTACTGTGTATATTATGTTGTCTATAAAGATGTACATAGTTATACGATTGCTAGATCCTTATGAGATCAACAGGAGAATCAAATCAATAGCACGCTTGTCATTTATGCAAATTGGAAAGTTGAGGTGTATCTGAAGGCTAAGAAATGGAGATAAAGTTTGGAACAGAATCAACAACACACCTTCTTGATGAGTTAAGAACCTATAGCTTGTGTCTAACTTAACACATCTCGACTACTACCTGTGGGAAACCGTAAAGGATGTAGTGTACCATAGAAACCAGCTCCAGTGATGACACTAAGGGAACTGATTGAAATGTCATGCAGAAAATCGCAGTGAGCACTGGAACTAAGGTTGCACAAAACAATAGTTCGCCAAAATCAAAAATGTTTAAATATTAATGTGCCCCCTTTGAGTACCTAATGTGATTGTAGAAGTCAAAAATGACTTAGGATAGGTGCAAATTGAGACGCGAATAGCGGAAATGAATAGGACAGCGTTAGTTGGGAATGCGACGCTACACAGCGCTACTCGCGCCTGCTGACAGTCGCGTGGCGCTGTGGTCGAGACACAGTTCCTCGTGTCGCGCAAGTGACGAAACGATCGTTTTTCTAAAGTGCGCACCATTTCCATAATTCTTGTTTTTGAATTATTTTTTTTTTTAAATTCTTCGAAAATTAGGAGGAAAAAAGTATTCTTTGATGGATACAATCTCAAACAGAAGGAAGCTTTATTATTAAAACTTTATTGAATATTTAATTAGTGAACTTTCAAATTTCTGTAGACAAAGGAATTTTTCTTTCTGTAACAATAACTGTAGAACTGTAGATTTTAAAAATAAAATCTTTAGCTTTTTAATAATTAAACATTAAAATAATTTAGTTCAATAATTTTAAAAATATGATATTTAACGTTTTAACCATGCAAAAATATGTAGTAGAAATTCCCGAGTCTTCGGGTTGAAACCATGTCCTTCGTTTGAAAACGTTTTTGCTAATATTGCAGTAAGCTTCTTCAAGGTAGTTGCAGGTTTAAGTTTTTGAATAACATTGAAACTTAGCTTACTAGTGTTGATGTAAAACTTAAATACAAAACCCTATAGAAACCAGTACCATAATGCAAAAAAAAATCTGTTTATACCAAACCCGGAAGCGTCCCAGCGGAAGAAACAGAATTTTCTACTGTTTTTTTTTTTATTTTGCAAAACTATTATTATTCTATCATAAAAAAGATAAGGGATTGATTGCCAACATACAAAAAAATGACACCGTCAAAAAATCGAAATACCGAAAAAGAAGACCGATGAATTCAAAGATATAATCATTATTTTGGAGAACTAAAAATAAAGGGAGAATGAAATGCTAGAAAATTTTTATTATAAAAAGGACTCAGAGGCAAATGCTGATCAGAACGGAACCGGTTAAGAGAAATCAGTCTTAGGGGAAAAAGAAGAAGTAGCTGGAAAGCCAAATCCACCACGACCTACAAATTCTAGTGTGGAATCTATTGTACGCGTGTTTGATCGGTATTTACAGTTTTGTTAAAGTGGTAAACTTATGGACTTGCTAAACCCAAATAGTTGCAGGCCGTCTGCTGGCTCTATGAATAGTGTATAGATATAATTAGTTCTCAGATAACTAGCTAAGATTGTTGAAGAAGTGATTTCACTACCATACTTCCTGTCTACCTTTTTTTTAAGAGGAAATTTAAGATATAAAATTATAACAATTTTTTAATCGATCATTTTTGTGTCTACAAAACAGAGGCTCTAAAGGGAATGGAAAAAGTTGCTGAACATATTAATGAAATGCAAAGGATTCATGAAGAATACGGCGCAATATTCGATCATCTTTACAGGCAGCATCAAAAATCTTGTAAACAGGTAAACAGTTTTTTTTTTAGTATTCAATTTTACCACTTCTTAAAAGCAATCTTCGCTGGTATTATATCAATATCTGACCATCCCGGATGTTGTTTCTCAGTCTATTAGATATTAGTTTGTTAAATGTATAAGTTATAGGCGTCAATAAATCAAGAATTTATTTCACTTTAGAATCCTTGAAATGCATTGGATATCATAACTCTCGAGCTTTATTATCTAGAAAATTACTGAAGAATTAACATAATAGTTTGTTGTGAAACGTAATGGATGTTTGTATAATGACTACAAAGCAAATCCATAGCAACGTGTGCATGGAAATGGAGTTGTCTATAAATGCACAATAGTTTGATTGAGAATGTTAGTGAATTTGGTGGTAGTGGTATTGGAGAGGCAGATTTGCTTGTGGGTTCGCTAAACCGAGATAGTTTCATTTACTAAATCTGCAGGCTCTATGTGGTTTTGTATTGTGTTGGTATGTCACTGTGTCAGTATGTAAGTGTTGATGAAGTGTTGATGTGTTGTTTGTTATGCTGGACACCCACAGAGACGCCAGAATCACGTCTATTTCTTCCTAAGAGAAAATTCTCAGCTACTTTCTTTTACTCTATTTTCACTGTTTCCAGGTGACAAATTATCTACGAACTTGGAATTTTCTGTAATATATTTGTCTTAAGATAATACAAGCGAACAATATATTTATGAGGGAAACCCAACATAACACACCCAACTACTCATTAAAAATCAGTCTTTCCCTGAAAATGTTTAAAGTAAAAGTTATATGTGTAAGTAATACACCACAAGCTTAAAGAAAATCTTTGAAGCATTTCAAGAAAATTGAAGAACTAAATAAACTATTGTCTTCCATCTTTTGGTTGACCTCCCTTCCTTATTATTTTTAACTAGCACTTTTTTGTAGAATTTTGGTCTTTTAAATAAAAGTCTTTTATAGTTTTTCCCCAAACATTTCGGAACGAATCCCATCTTCAGAACTTCCAGGGCAATTTATGCCTGGAATATTTTTTTGAATTATATAAATTTCAAAAGAGAAGCTGCTCAGAATTATATGGGTTTTAGAAACTTATTAGTTATATTGAAATCGGGCATTAGACGAAAAACTGAATCATCGCTCCCTCAGATTCCCCAAAAATCAATTTTGCTGAAAAAATATTTCAAATGAAATCGATTGGACTGGGGAGAATACTCTCACAAGGCTAATGGAGGCGGGTAACGGCATTATTCGCTGCTATTCGGACGGCTCTAGTCAGAAGAAAACTGGTTTTTCAGGAGCGGGAGCATGGTTACAGGAGTTAGGCTGGGGGAGATCTGTGGCCTTGGGTAGTATGGCCACTATCTTTCAGTCTGAGGTATTGGTATTATTGAATGCTGCTGCCTTGCGGGGAAGTGGCAGGGAGAGATTAAAGAGATGCGGATATTCTCTGACACACTTTTCTAGGAGTTCCAAATTGGTGGGAGAATGTAGGAGAAGGCTTAATACCTTAGCGCGGAGGGGCAAAGTGCAGCTCTATTGGTACTCGGACATGCGGGAATAGAGGGCAATGAGAGGGCGGATCGGCTGGCTAGGGAGGGATTCTCCTTAACTTTTTGTGGTCCCGAGCCAGCCCTTGCCGTCACTAAGAGGTTCTGTGATGGACAGATTAGACTTTGGGAGAAAGAGTTTTGGAGAAATGCTGGGAGGACTCGCAGGGGTGCCTCCAGGCTAAAAGATTTATCCAAGGGACTAAGCACGGGGTTTCAGACTACCTCCTGTCCCTTAGTAGTATAGGACTGAGGACCTTGTGATGTAGTGACTGGACACACACGGGTGTCTAGTCATTTGTATAATATAGGGAGGACGTCTAGTCCCATATGTCAGAACTGTGATGATGGAGTTAGGGAAACGGTGTATCACTATTTATGTCAGTTCATCGTTTCGCTGGTACTAGGTTTCGCGTATTTGGAAGGGCATCACTCTCGCAGGACTGCCTGTCAGGGTTGGAGCTGAAAGATATTTTAGTATACTGTAGACAAACTGGTAGACTACCGGGGCAGATTAATTAGGGGGATAAATTGGGGAGATAAAAGCCACATAGGCGTAGGTCCCGCGCCATAGGCACCCAGTTATATTAATAATAATCGGTTGGACTATGTTTTTGTTGTTAGTATGCAAGCTTAAAGGAAATCGTTTTCAAGAAAATCACGAAAAAATACTGGGGAAATATATTGAGTAAAGAAGCATTTTCGATTGATTGATGGATTTTGATTGTATCTCAATGGTGGTATCTAAACGTAATGTCAAGTTTGAGCTGCTGACGATTTTTCTATTTATTTTAGAGTTATCACTGTTTACACAGGCACACATAGTCCTTTTTCTGAGGAAAAACTATTTCATCATAATCGTGGGACCTCAAACCGTGTATGTTCACGGTGAAAACACTGTTACAAAATTTATACGCGGTCGTTACTATTTCCTCTTACAGTAAAAAGTATTGCGGGGAATTATTAACTTAGAGATGGGGTTCATTTTATTCAAATGGAGACTTAATTCAAACTCTGTTTCTTCAGTTTCAACAAAGTTTCTTTGAATCTCTTTTTGAAAACTTTTAGCCATGTTTGTTAATTAGATTACTCATTAATCAACATGTTGTGTTAATATAGTTATCGAAAGTAGAACAACTTAATTTTATTAAAGAGAAAAGAGATTATTAAAGTTGGAAAATTTACATTAAAGTCTTGATACTTTAAATAAAAGGAAGAGAAGTTCCAATTATAAGAGGATATGTATAATAGTACTCGATTATGTATTTATGTATGTGTATAAGATTAAGTATGGTGTCGTGTTATTAACAGGCTTTCATTAACAACTCACTCACTATTAGCTCATTATACTCAACTTTGTGGTTATAAATTGTTAAATTTGCAACTTGTCGATTTGTAACCGATCAGTGAAAGATGTAAGAAAATTTTCTTAGCTCCAATAGTAAATATCATAAATTCAATTCTACTTATATAAATCAATATTTTGGAATTAACAATTGTGGTTAGTTAAGATCAGTGTATCTCTAACTGCTGAAACGTGACTTCTAAAATCTAACTAGGTCAGAAAACTTCATTAAAAAATAAAACTAATTTGTAAAACAAATTAAATTAAATTAAATGAGTTGTCATCGGAGATACATGTTCAGAGGTCCCCCTGAGTAAGAAAAAAAAAATGTTTTTAACTAATGTCTATTCATACGTTTGTGTGTGGATTCGTACCTGTCTGGTTTCTAAGAATGAGTGAGAGTGTGTATCTGAATAAAAATTAAAAAAAAAATTACAGGGAAGTTTGAAATATCTGCACCTTTAGTACTTGTTGGCCATCGTTGGCCTCGACCATTGGCCGTCTGTTCAAAGCAACTACTCATTGTGGGGCCTATCTCAATTGGTGCACAGAGCCTGCTGCTCTCCAGCAAAATAACTAATATGATCTTGTTTCGTTGTACTTATGTCATTTTTATTGTACTATTGGTCTAAGAAACTTGCCCATTAATTCAAATGTAAGCTATTTGCTCTTGAATTTTTCAACAAAAGAACCAGCCCAGTTTAGTTTTTATTTGGTAATTGCTATTGTTTGTTGATTTAGACCAGTCCAGTAATCTTGGACTAAAAATGAACCCTGGACTAATATTAATTAAACACAGATATAAAAAATGCACTAATCTCTTACTTCAAACAAATGAATACTTTTATAAGACATTGTTATTCGTATTTTTCCAAATTTATGTAGCTTTTCTCACTATCCTATACCTCATTTATTAACGATAATCGACTAATTATGATAAACGTTACTTTTATCTATGATATTAGATTCCTGTGATGATAGATTCCTAGATATCTATGATGATAAATTCAAACTTTGTCAGTAACATAAATTTATTTTCATGTTTTTTCTATATTCACAGCCAATTGATTTGAGCCCCGGCGATCTGCTTTATTATGGAGGTGTAGAATGGCTGAACATATCCGACTTTTTAGGCAAAATTAAAAAAGGATTGGAACTTCATGCTATGTGTTTTGTTTTTAAATCAGCTGTTGTATTTCTTTGTAAAGAGAGAGTACGTCAGAAGAAAAAATTAATGGTATGACAATAATTATATTTGAAATTTGTTCAATTAATAATAGTTACATGAAATTTAAAAGACAATGAATTATATTGTAAGGCAGAAATAAGCTGCCGGCCAATAAAAATAATTTTTCTTTTTAAAAGACAAGGATTTGAAATAACATTGAAATAAACTGGTTTACCAAGAGATTATATTTGAAATTCAAAGAACTAAAAACTAGAAATCATTAATGTGATAAATAATTTTTCTGAAATAATCTCATTATGTAATTTTTAACAGAATATGTTTTTTGACTGGACCATATTTATAGTTATCAAAAGTTAAGTGTTTCTGTAATACTTTCCAAGATCTGCCGTTTGAACCGCCAGTGAGCTCTAGCCTCCCGAATTGAAAACCAAACGTTATATTGTAATTATCACAGAGTGTTTTCTCCACCGCCTTTCGTGTTATGATAGAAATTAACACATTTATTTTTTGGATGATATACAATTGAGAATAAATGAATGACAACAAAAAATAAAATCTAATCAGAGTTGAATAGTTGTTGTTATTTTCTTAAATATATCAAAAATGATGCGTTGTTGGTAAATCTGGTTTTCTCTCGATCTCAACGAGATCATTAAAATCCTGTATAACATACAATGCAATTGTCAATATCCCAAAATTAGACATTTTAAAATACCATTTGTATATTCATGATAACACTGAATATTGTAGGAAATAAATACATAATCAGCTGTGATAATGGTTTTTAGGGGAGGATAGACAAAAAAATTAAATAAATATAATAATCAATAATCAACAATCAATAAATATTTAAATGTTTAAAAAAAACATATTCTACGCAAAATTCTTATGAAAAATGTTCCAATTTTAATTATTATTATTTCATTTTTTTTATTATTTATTTATTTTATTTTTTTAGAGCGTAGCTAGTAAAGGTAAAGAAAACGAAGTAGAAATAATTAGATATCAAGTATTAATACCAGTGACAGAAGTGCAAGTACGTGCAAGCTCAGCGAAGGACATGGAATCACACTTCCTTTGGGAACTGATACATTTAAGAAATCAACTGCAAAGACGTTCGGAAAAAGTTTACGTTCTATCGAATAGGTAAATATGAATTAAATTTTAAAATAATAATAAGCAACTCTTCATATTTTTAATAATTGATAACAGTAAATTACTATTTTTATTTAAAAAAGTTCTCGATAATCCTGAATGTTATTGTATTCAAATATATTTTTCTGAAAACATAGAATTTTTGCTGAGTGTTTAGTTCCCCTTAACAATACACATAAATATAAGAGGGTGATGGGGAACACATAGTACAGTTTATTTAGCATCGAACACAGCTGGTAACAAAATGTGACTATAGCGCCTCGATCAGTCCCAGCAATAATACTAGATGGTTGAGCCTAAAATCACAAGAACATCTTCAGAAATCTCTTCAAATCATTTTTTGTTCGAAAAAATATTTCAAATGAAAGTTGTAGCCCTTTATATGATTAATTGATACACCAAGTTTAAGGAAAATCATTAGAGCCGTTTTCGAGAAAAGTGCAAAAAATACTGAAAAATCAATTCAGTAAAGTGGTGAATCCGGTCAAGTGATTTTGATCAAAACCTTATTGTTGCGTTCCCTGGTGGAACCTAAATGAAATACTAAATTTCAGCTTCCTGGGATTTTCCGTTTTTGAGTTTGCTGACACCACACATACCCAGATCTATTTCTAAAAACCACTTTTTCTGACTCATGGGGACCACAAAATATGTATTTCCAGTAAAATCTTGATTTTGAAAATTTGGAAAAACCGTAATACTTTTTCTCACTACCGATAAGAAAAAGTAAAAACTAAGAAAATAGCGATAAACTAAAATATTATTGCGAAAAGTAAAGTTTAGTCGATGTTCTATAGCCTGGTATTGTGGCAGTGCATGTAACGGGAGATGTATTAGACATATGTCTAATATTACAGATATTAAGATTTATTAGACTTAAAGAATCGCATATTTTATAAGTCTAATATCGCTAAGAAGCAATCAGTGTTTCCGAAAAAATTATTCAAATAAAAACATGATAGACTTTATATAGTTTGTGAAGTTTAAAGAAAAATCATTGAAATCGTCATCGATAAAATCACGAAAAGTTGAGAATTGAGTAGTAATTTATAAAGGCTTTATTGGCTAAAAACATTTCCAAAATATGACACAATCGCTAGACTTTCTCTTACAACTGTAAAGGAAAGTAAAAGTAACAGTTCTAAACTCTTGGCGTTAAAGGGCCAATGCCAGCGAGAAGGCGATTTTTATTGGGAAGCGTGTAATAACAACGGCCACGGTTTCCATCACCGTTTAATGCCTCTAGCGATTCTCGCCTTTGATCCCCTCTTTTACTACCAAGGGAATCGAGCCCCCGAACTTGTCGCATCAAATCTAAATGCTAGCCATAAACTACAGAAGCGTTGCTAGAATAGCATCATTGAGGTGTATTTATAAAATAGAAAAAAAATCACAAAATGTGATCCTTCACTAAGAAATTAATTGTTGCTTATTTTTTGTTTTGTTTAGCACATCAGATTTTAGAAACGCATTTTTGAAGACGATTCGTCAGATTATACGAGAAAGCGTAAGAAATATGAGTATACCAGCTACTAAACCGGCCAGTTCTGGAAGTGGAAGTCAGTTCTCTGGCACATCAACGCTTGGAAGAACGAACCAACCTGGTAACTTTTTTTTTAAGCTCTTGTAGTTCATGTATTCTGGTGTGTCTGAAGTAGTTGATGTCATTTATTTTATCAAATGGTACTAATAAATTCATTAATATTCTTATATTTTTAACCATAATATCTTTCAATTTAGGCGGACAGAAGAGCGCAAGTACGAGTGGTGAGGCACAGTCGCACATCCAGAAAACTACAACGGCTAGTGGAGCAGTGATTATGCAAGGTTCGCAGACACTGGGCAAAGCCAAGAAGCCGCCTAAAGGGCCACAACGTCATTCAGCCGGCAATATTGATTATGATAACCTCGGTGGGGTGTCGAGGGAGTCATCAGTGGAAGGACCCCAACCTCCGACAAGCACTGGTTTCAGGTCCCGAAGCAAGACAGTTTCAGACGCTATTGGTCAGTGTATACTAAATTTTTATTTTTTTAGTTGCAACATTATTTTTCGAAAATGGCTTCAAAGATTTTCTTTGAACTTGTTTATTGCACATATAAATGTTCTGTTTTTTATTTGAAACTTTTCCCCGAAATTTTTATTTTAGGGCAGTTTGGTAAATGTGTGATAAGTGGATTTTTAATTTATGATACTGTTAGAAAATTAGGCGTCACTCTGTTCTTATTTGATCCTAGCTTAATTCTGGAGTTTTTTTTTTAGTACCACAGTTTCTTGGCATACACGGCTCCATAACATTCATCCCTATGGATGCGCTCGGTAGGTTGTCGGCAGTAAGATGGTCATTGGGGATCGGAAGTGCTAATAGTGAGATATTGCTGGGTCTTTCAACTAACCCTCTTTTACATCTCTTTCTAGGCACTTGCTTTAAGGATCTCTAGTAGAGGGACTCGTGGCAGACTCTTTTGCAGAGTGAGATACCAGAATTATAACAGATTTCACGAGATTAGTTTATGATCTTTGGTAGAAACAGGTTGTCTGTGAAAGAGCTCAGGCTATATCTCTCAGGATTACTAACCGTGTTGTTCGGTTGTTTTGGTAGTTCTTAGGTGGATTAAGCGCAGGTTTGGTTTTCTTGTTTGACCTGTCCTACTGCTTTTCTTTGGAATAGCAATGGGGAGTTGAAACATTCAAACAGGAGCATCTGACCCGAACGTTACGGGCAAAATCCAATTAATTGTAACAGAAATTTTACTGTTTTTTTTTTTTAAGTTTTAACGCAAATTTCTCGAACCATTTTCTTTAAACTTTGTATCTATACACATAAATATTTATTACTTTTATTTAAAACATTTTTCCGAGAAAATTGATTTTTTGGTGGCTCTGAGAGACAGTATCGTTGTCCTTTCCTCTAAATTATCACTTCATTACAATGTATGGGTTTACTAATTATAAAATATAATACAATTAGAATTATTATTGATAGAATCCAAATTTGAAGAAAATCGGTTTACCGAAAGTGCGACTTTGCAGAATATGTTTTTGAGTATTTTTAGAATTTTCTCGATAACGGCTACAAGGATTTTATTTAAACTTGACTTGCCCACTGCACAGATGAAAACGTATCGCATTTATTGGAAACATTTTACGGAAAAAATTTATTTTAAAGGGTGGGTCTGCCAGTCACGTTTAATATAAACTGCACAGGATTTGTTGCTTTTGACAGAGAGCGCCCCACAGTTCTCTCAAGTGAACTAGTGAAAACCTTACCACCTTTTTTTTATAGCCAACTCAATTGAACATTGTAACGTTTCAATTTTAACGAAAATTTGTTAAATTGTGTTAATTGGAGTAACAGAGAGTGCCGGGTGAGTGTTTTACACTAGTTTTTATTTTTTGTACCGAAGGCACAAAATAATAATATAATTGCAGTTAGAGAAAGTAAAAATCTAATTATTGCATTTTTTTATTTATTTTATCCTGGAATATTATCTATATAAATAAAAATTTTGTTGTAATAGACGACTGTAGTGATAAACACCGTGGAGACTTCGATCCAGGGACCAAGTCAGAAGGTGAAGAAGAAAGCGTTAGCCGAGGTGAAAGGTCGATTGGCATTGGAGTCGGAAGTAGTAAAAGTAGCGGCGGCCTTGGACGTACACCAAACCATCTGACATTGAGCACAACGTCAACACTGTCAGCCGGCTCAACCGGTTCGCAGGCCCGTCTCATACAGTCCAGCCAACAGCCGGCCAATTATCAGCCACCAGCGGCAGCTGATTTAGGTAACATCTGCGTTCACTGCAATCAACCCCGCCTGGCCAAATGACACTCGCTTGAGATGAGTTTCTAGTCTTGCTGTGGTGAGGCTACGACGCTCATCTAAATTCTAAATTCTAATTTTTTCTTTTTACTTCTCTTTTTTTTTTCTTTTTTTGAATGAATGTTTGTTTTTGTTATCATTTTCTCTAAAAAAAATGTAGGGAGATAGTTATTGAGAGAAAAGAAAGAGAGAGTGAAAGGGAGCGAAAGGACGTTGTTGCTGAGTGATGAGTGACATTGCTGAGTGATTTTATGATAGACTTTTTATTTTTGCATGCACTAAAAGGCCTTGCTCTTCAAAAAAAAATACATATATAAAATTAATTTAAAAAAAAATAGGCCTAATTTATAATTAACTCAAGAATCAAACATGTCTTTTGGTTTCCTTAAAACTGCAGCGTGCACATCCCTCTATATATATATACTGTTTCCTCACCAAAAAAAATAAAAGATAAAAACACCGCCCCCCCCAGACCTTCACCATGTGTGTTGCATATGTTTGTTTTATTAACCTATCACAATTTAAGAAAATAGATAAAATAAATAATAATATCGAAAAATACTCAAAAAGTAAAAAAAAAAAAAAAAAAAAAATTAAAAATATGTTCCAGGCTCGCCAGTTTGGAAACCAAGAGACATTAGTGATACGATGACACTGCCGCGGAAGTCGAAATCAAACAGCCATCAGTCTGGCGGAGCCGGTGAGACTCGCACCTTGGGACGGCGCACTGCTCAGGCCGAGCACAAGTAGATCTGAAACAAAAATGGAGGCCTACATTTAAATTATTTAAAAATTAAAAACAAAAACAAAAAAAAAAAACAAAAAAAAATTTAAAATAAAATAAAAAAAGATATTTATTATAAATAGACAACACCAAAAAATAATAATAATAACATAAAACACAGACCATCTTATATACCACCTTTCTCTCAAGATTTTGTTTCGATTTTTTGGGTTTTTCTTTTTTTTTTTTTTGGCAAACATTCATTTTTTATCATTTTGTAGTTGGATACAAATGATTTAATATATAATTAAATAAATAAATAAATTACCCCTCTCCTTACGGCGAGAGGTGGCCTATTTTGTGTAAATATATATACAAATATATATAAAAATATATATACATCACAATCCCCTTTTAAAAATTCAAAAAAAAAAAATGTATAAAAAAATAAAAAATTAAAATTACAAAATTTACCAGCAAATATTTCAAACAAACAAAATATTAACTCCTAATTCTTCTTCCCTTTCTGACAAGATAAAAATAAGCATTATTTCTTCTTTTATTTTTACAAAAAAACTCCCTAGAAGTGTAGTCTCTCTCTTTTGAAATGAATTCAATGTTTTCAAATTCAATTTTATAATTTTCTATTTCTTTTCATTTCCTTTTTTTTTTTAATCCTTGATTTGATTTTGTATAAATAATTTTATTGTATTTAAAAAAAAAAATAGATTTTTCTTTTCTGAATAAAAAGAATCAAATAAATAATAATATAACCCAAATTTTTTAAAAATTTTATTTAACTCCTGTAAAAAATAAATAAATAAATTAAATACAATTATTTTAACCAAACATGTAAACAAATTGTGTCAAATAAAGACTGTGATCGAAGAGACGATGAATTTCCATTTAAAAAATCAAAACATGTAAAACGTTTTTTAAAAGCGTCGAAAAAAAACGTGTAAAAAAGTGTAAAAAAGGGAAAACAAAAAAAAAAGGTGTTTTTCAAAAATCAGAAAAACATCATGTGGGTTACATTAAAGTGAGAATTTCATTTTTTTTTTTTAAGTTTTTTTTTTCATCAAAAAAGAAAGAGCGAGAGTATGTGAAATAAACCTATTTATTTTCTTATTATTGTTTTCTTTAGATCTAAAAAAAAGGAAAACTATATTTAAAAAAAAAAAATTAAAAATGTAATCATTTGTTGATTTTAAATGTAATCATTGAAAGACTTGTGCCAAAGTGCGAAAAACCTATGGATTTAGTCATTTTTTTTGTTTTGTTTTTGCGTAAATGATTATATGTTATAGTCATTAATATAATGAAATTAAATTAAAAAAAAAAAAAAAAAAAAAAAAAACATAAAAAAAAATCATTTTAAATTAAAATTATTAAGAATGAAACATTTTTTAAAAGTTTGACCTTTTTAGAGAGCGAAAAAGTGATTTAATTTAAAAAAAAAAAATTAATAATTAAATTAATTAAAAACATGGTCAAAGCCGCTCAAATTTTATCCTTTTATGTGTTTATTATTAATTAAAAATAAATTTAAAAAATTGTGTGGTAACATTAATTTAAAAAAAAAAAGATAAGATATAAAGTAATTTGATGTATTTAAATTGGTGATTAAAAAAAAAAAATGGTGGTATATATTTCATGTGTAACTTATATAAAAAATAATTAATTAAATAGATTAAAAAATTAATTTATATATATATATATTATGTCTGATATTAATCTAGATTATTAATCAGAAAGTATTTAATAAATTAACTTAAAAAAATTAAATTAACTCTCAGAAGAAACAAATTTTAATTATGAAAAAATATTCTGTTTTTTTTTTTGTTTTTTTAATTTTAATGATATTAAAATTTCTTTTTTAAACAAAAACAAAATTTTAAGCGGAGCCGCTTCAATGTTTTTAATTCTTTTTTCATTTCTTAAGGAAATAGTGAGAAAGATATTTCTCCTTTTTCTTCCCCTAACTTTCATTTGTCCACAATATTTGTATATAGTCGGTATTTTTTAAAGAAAAAATAAATTAATTGATTGAATTTCTTTTTTTCTTTTACAATTTTTGTATCGCCAAATTTCTAATCAAAAAATGAAGATAAATTTCTTTACTGAAAGAAAGAATTTCTTTTTTGTTTTGTTTTTAATTACATAACAAAAATAAAGATAAATTACTCACTTTTCAATTAAAAAACAATTTTTTTTGTTCTACCTACACAATATTATTTAATTTCCATTTAAAGTAATAAAGAAATAAAATTATAAAAAAAAAATCATAAAGAAAATAGTTAATATAAAATCAATATATTTTTGACCTAAAAAAAAATATATGTTGTTAGAAGACTTGTGTGTCATTAAAAAAAAAAATATTACAAAAACACAAAAAAAAAAAATTGTTATGTTTTACTTTGTAGATATTGTAGTTTAATTAATTTTTAATATAATTTATTTTTAATTAATTATTTATTAAAAGATTGAGCCAGTATAAAAATCTCATTTTCTTTAAATTAAAAAAAAAAATTCAAATGACTTTTGCGAAATAAAAGTATTGTTATTGTGATTTTTTTAATTACTGTAATTATCACATTTACAAAGACAAACAAAAAAAAATGTTGATATTAATATTTATATATATAAAAAGTGAAAATATAATATATATATATATTAAATAATAATAAAAGCATATATTATATGGACAATGAACATAGTAAAGTAATTTTAAATTATCGAATAAAACAATTAAATAAAAAAAAAAAAATTGAAAAAATTTGGCGTATAAGAAATGAAATTTTTTTTTAATATATTTTTTTTAATTAGTTTTTCATTTTTCTCTTTTTTCTTAGAGAGAGAGAAAGAGAGAGAGAGAGAGAGAATGAAAGTGCGTGAGAGAAACAATAATAATAATAGTAATTATTATTAATAAAAATGCGTATGAATGAGAAAATATAACATTTAAATTGTTTGTATGTGAAACATGTAGCTCAATTTTTTTATTTGATTATAAAAAAAAAATTAGTGACTACATGGGGCTCAATGTATTTAAAACAGGTGTATCAAATAAATAAATAAAAAAAAAACGATAGTATAATGTATGGGCTTAAAAGTAATAATTTTGAATAATCGAACGATTGTTTGTTAAAAGTGTAATATGTTGTTTGATAAAGAAAGTAATAAAAGTAATATTACAGGGACCTTACGTCTAGAGCTGGTGGGGAGGGGGCTAATTTGGATTTTTTTTTGTAAATTCACTTTCTTGTTTATAGTTTTTTTTACATCTTCTTATTAGCTGTTCGTCATTCGATAAGTAAATCAATATAAATAACTATTGCTTTTAACACATTTTATTTCACTTAATAAAATAAATCTAGCTTCTTTTTCTGAAACAATATGCGCCCTTAAACTTAGCCGCTTCGTTAAAAAAAAAAGCCAGTATACTTACTTGCCAATTCTTATAGCAGATAACATAATTTCGAAATAATAAGCTCAAAAAAGCACGTAAACAAAACAAAAATGATATGATACTTTTCAGAAAAGGTTGATGACGACATCATTATGGTTCCCCCCATGCCGCCGGGGAGCACACAAAAATTAAATAAAGGTAAAAGATGATTGATGTGTACAGTAAATTTTAGTATTTTTAATGAAAATCATTTGTGTCATCTTCTACAGTGAAACGTGAAAAAAAAAACAGCTATTCTGAGAATGATTCATAATGGTTTTGTGAGAAACTCGCATGCTGGATCACATTCTCATCTTCATCACCCTTTCTCTCACTCTCTCTTACTCACACATAAACATAAATACTCTCTCTCTCTCTCTCTCTCACACACACACACACATACATTCGCTCTCTTTCTACCTTTCACAAGCACACACACATTCTATTTCCCTGACAAACCCAATGATACACTGAAATACACTCGCCTTTTCTCTCACTAAATCTCTCACAAGCATATACACTCAGATACACTCCATTCTCACATAACACATTCCCTCTCTCTCTCTCTCTTTCTTTCATACACATACACACACACACACACACACACTCACGTAAGCACCCACTTGCTCTCGCTTTGTGTCACACTCACTTACATAACACTATCTCTCTTTCTCCCTCATTATGTCCCCCAAACCCACCTCTATCCATTCATTCTCTCTCCCTCACACACACTCACACATTGATGACGCATCTTCTTCTCTTTCTTCTTTTTTTTTGTTATAAAAGAGCCTTTAAAGAAAACACTTTTAAGTCTTAACTCTTTGCAGTACTCACTTTAAAATAATAGGACGATACGCTCCATCATATTAAAAAAAAAATTTTTTTTAGCGATTTTAGCGATCTCAGAACATGAATTGTTGAAACTAATTTTCAGAATAAAACAAAAAGAATTACTGGCCAGTTTTTAAGTAGTATGTTAATTCCAAAAATGATGGCAGTTGTTTGCAAGCAAAAAATAGAAAGGAAAATAACTAATTAATTAGAAAAGAAAAAATTAAAATTTTTATAGAGAAAGATAAATTCGTAAGAATTTTTTGCAAAATGGCACCATTTATTTTGTTCCAATAAATAAATCGTGTTAAACGCAATTAGCCTTTTTTTACTTATTTACTTATTGAATGAAATATAATTTTATTTTGTTTGTTTTTTTTTTTAACTTGGTGAGTTTTGTATTTTAGATTTTCTATTACATTTTGAAGTTTTTTATTTATTTATTTTTTTTTTTAAAAAAAGAAAAATTATATCAGAAAAAAACAGCTCTAACAGGACGGTCTCCTTAAAAGAAATGGGTACTTAGGTAAACAAAATATATTTAAAAAAGGATATATATTATATATATTGTATTTAAAGGGAAAAAAATTATTTAATTAAAAAAAAATCCTGAGAAAAGAAAACTCAGTATTACCTCTTTAATCCTCAAAGAAAACTGAACCTACAGTTCCCCCCACCCCACCCTTTAAAACTTAAATTTAACACCTCACAAAAAGTACTAAGTCATAAATAAATTTAATAATAATTAAAAATAAAAAATAAAACATCCCCTCATTCGAAATAATTATTTATTAATTATAAAGAAGTAACACCTAAAACAAAAACAAAAAAAAGATCGTAGTAATTATAATTAAAAAATAATAAATTAAAAAAAAAATCACGAAATAGTTGTAAACGGACCAGTTATATAGATGCTTACGGGTTTACAAAAAATGAAAAAATTAAAGGCATTAAAAAAATATTTAAAAATTGAATTTTTTTTTTGTTTTGTTTTTAAATGAAGAAGTTTTATTAAGGCACCTGATTGAAATTTAGAATTAAATTTACTGACTTCAAAAAATAATAATAATTCTTCCTAAAACAGAAGCGAGAAAATCTTTTAAAAACACGTATAACAAAAACTGATAATTTAATCATTTTTGTTTTTATTATTTTTTTTCTACCAGATTTTAATATTGTATTCAATTTGTTATTTATTTCCTAATTAGGGTATTGGGGAGTTTTTTTTTTTAATTTTGAGAACACTATTTTTCAATTAAAACAACCAACAACAACGCGCAGTGTGGCCCTTGTAATTTATACATTATGTCAATTGTATATTTTTTGAAGCAAAAATTTGAGTAAATAAAAAAAATGTTAGTACTTCCGGATTAAGGCTTGAATGTGAGCGTAATTTTTTAGTTTTTTTTTTTTTTTTTTTTTTTTATACTTCCTTTAGGCACATTTTATTTTATTTTTAGTGTAATATTTTGTGTAATATATATAAATAAAATTAAATATATATATATAAATAAATATATTTATCGAAGAGGAGACATATGTGTATGTACATGATGAATAAATAAAACACAAAAAAAAAAAAGGAAAAAAATAAATAAATGTAATTTATTATTAATAAAAATAAAAATGGAGGCCGGCAACGTGAACCCGGTCTTTGAAAATGGGAATTGAAATATTAAATTTTTTTTTTTATTTATTTTATTATTATTATTTTTTTTTTCAAAGTATCGCTCCGATAATTTTATTTTATTTTATATTGAGAATCTGTCATGAAAAATAAATACAAATATACATGCATTCCTGTGATAACAGCAAATACACTTGTTCATTTTTTTAATATATTTTTTTTTTTTTAATTCATAAGTATTTTAGAAAAATAAACGTGTTAATTTATTTAAACAATTGTACATAATTTAGTATTTAATATAACAAAATTTATCTTTAATATTTTGATTTTAATGTGCTTAATCACTTATTTTAATTTATTTAATTTTAAATGTTATATAGGTGTAATAAATAAACTGTGTATTATTGTCTCTTATAAATTAAAACAAAATCTCTTAATTTTTTGAACATTTTTTTTTTAAATTTTGTTCACTTTTATAGGTGATTTTTTTTTTTTTTAAATAACTTTTGTAAAAATGGAAAACTTGTACGAGTGCATGTATGTTTCTAAATATTGGAAAATGGATGTACCATTTCTTTTTAGTTTCGTAATTTTTATTATTCTTTTATTTATTTAATAAACGTAAAACTTCACATTGTTTTTTTTTTCAAATTTAAAATAATGAAACTATTACTTTTTGTAAAAAAAGAAAAACTCGTATGTTTTACTATTCTATTATTAAAAACAAAACAAAAATACTTTGTCTGTCTGTAGAGATTTAAAAGAAAAAATAATAATAATGGAAAACTAAGATTTTATTATGTGAATGAACAACGTTCATTGTTGAAAAAGAAATAAAAGAAAAAAATCGATTTTCCTTAATTATTTAAAAAAAATAAACGAAATAAAACAATAAATAATTAATTTTAAAAAAAACACACAAATTGAATCTGTGTGAATAAAAAAAAAAGGGGATGTAGAAAAAAAAAATGGTTCTGTTTAAAAAAAAAAAAATCAAATAATTTCCTGTTTAATTTATTTATTTCACAATTTAAACCTCTCGCACCATTTTCCCAGGTTCTCTTTTAATAAAGTTATTTTTTTTTTTTTGAATTGTTAAAAAAAAAAATTTTTTTTTTTGTTTAATAATTAATGTAAATAAATATAAATATTTAATTTATACAAATATATATATCAAATAAATTTATATTTAATTTCAAATAAATAAAATAAGGTAAAAAGAATATAATAATAAAAAAAAAAAGTAGATGCCCTTTACATCATTCATTTTAGAATTTTTGGTGTTGGGGGTTGAAATTTGCTACAGTTTAGAGTGGTATTCGTACATTGCTAAAAAGACAAGTAATTATCTACAAAGCTTCTAAATATTGGGTAATTTTTCTGAAGAGTTTTCAGCAAGAGAAAAAAAGAAGAAAAACACAAAAAAGTCGAATAAAAAAATAAACTTACACAATTATCATAAAAATTGACAAATTTATTTCAAGTTGAAATTTTAATTAATAGTGATTACAAAAATACTTCGTAATAATGGTTAGTTACTATATTGGTTCTCAGATAAAAAAATATATTATTTGAATGTGATTGATTACCTTTCTAGTCCAGAAGAAAAGGCCTACAGCAAATTCTAAGAATACTGGAAATTTTAACGTCACAAATATCATCCCAACGTTCATCAATTTTTTTTTTTTTTTTTGCAGAAGAAAGTATTCCTTGCAGTTAGCATTCCAAGTTTAAGTGAAAATTATTGGAATCATTTTCTAGAAAAATTGTACAAAAAAAAAAAAATCAGTAAACTATTCTATAAAGTTGGACTTCCAATTGACCGATTTCCCTTCAAATTTGGATTCAAACAATGCTTTTAAAGTATCAGTCTTAAAATTATACCCATACAATTGCAGTTCCCTTAGAACTCTATCTCAAAAAAAAAAGCTTGGAGCTATTTTCGAGAAAATCGAAAATCGTAAAAAAAATTATGCCTTTTAGTAAAGGTGGCATTTTTGGTTGATGGTTTTTGATTTCCACTTTCCACCAGAAGTGGAGTTGTTGCTATCTTTCATTTTCTTTTTCATACTCAATGGGCCTCAAAATAAATTTGACACGATCGTAATACTTCCTCTATAGTAGTTAGTAAGCGAAAGTAAGTAATAAGTGGCATTACATATTAACTTCTCGTCAGCATCAATAGCATGTTTATGTATAAATCATCTTTTATAAATGTAAAAAAAAAAGTACTCTTAAAAAAGTTAATGTTTTACAGCTTTTATATCTTCTATTATATTACAATTTTTATATTTTAGCAGATAATGAATGGATGTACATATTATTCAGGTAAGACCAGTTTTTAGAATAACAGTCGATGCGCAAAAAAAAAACATAAACAATATTAATAGTTATTAATTCATCAAACAACAAAATTACTGGAGCATAGTAATAAATTAGCAATTAACTAATAATTTACAAGGAAGTAACATGACTCAATACTTGTATTCAGGGATGAGTTATAGTCTGTAGTTTATCTAACACAAGACAGCTACTCTTCTTTAAGTACCATATTTATTCTACTTCCCGCAAAACGAACTAACCAAGATGGATTATTTATTTATTTCCTACAACTCTCGGAGCACAATCGTTACCATGGTTATTTCAATGGTATTTTAAATAACTGCACGGTATATTCTATAAATTGCATTAGAAATATAAGCTAACAGTCCTCCGTGCTATACATCATTTTAGAGTCCATATCAATTATTATGGTTATCCCAGAAAGTTGAATTCAGCTATGATCTAAGAAAAATTAAAATGTCTCTGATTTGAAATGTAGTGTAAAGAATACACACTACTTTCTCTTACTGCTGATAATACAAGTATAAAACATAATCTGGTGTGAAACACTCACTCACACAACTTTATCTTACCCCAGTTTACAAAATTGTCATTGACAAATTTTATAGGTAGTATTATACCAAATTTAATGAAATTCATCGGTGTTTTTAGGAAGAAAATCATAGAAAGTATTAAAACTGTTCAGTAAAAATACTCTTCCGGTTTACTAATTTTCTTGAAACTCGGAATTTTGGCAATCTATTTATTTCTAATTAATTTTGCTAAGATGGTATAATTGTATAATCAACTAAGATTGCACTTAAGAGGAAAACATAACCCTATCTCTCCCCCAAAAGCTCCCTTAAATAACTTTACCCGGAGAAATGTTATAAATAAAAGCTGTAGCTCTTTATATGTGCACATGCTTAGTTTAAAGACAATCGTTGGGACCCGTTTTAAAGAAAATAGCAGAAAAATGAAAAACACTTTTCAGTAAAAACATACTTCCGGTCATCCGATATTCTTCAAACTCGGAATTTCAATACATATTTAATTCTAATTAATATTATTTAAATGATAGAATTGTGTAGTAAACTGTAATAGTACTTATTAAGTAATAGTAGAGGAAAACCTCACCGCTCCCTCAAAAGTGCCCTTAAATGAATTTTCCCAGAGAAATGTTTCAAATAAAAGTTGTAGCTCTTTGCGTGTGTAGTTGATATATAAAGTTTGAAGAAAATTGTTGGAGATTTATTCGAGAAAATCACAAAATACTGGAAAAAAATTGAGTAAAATGGCACTTATGGTTCAACGATTTTTATAAAAAGTTTATTCTCAGGTCTCCTGGTAGATAGCACTTTAACGAAATATCAAGTTTTAACTTTCTACGGTTTTTGTTTTTGAGCTATGCTGTTCACATGTATACACACCCCACACACACACACACACACTGATCACTGCACTAATTTGATATAATTTTAAGTATAAACCTCTATTAATATTGTAAACTTTAGATTTATGTATACTTATAATTATAATATGTATTAGATATGCATGTTATATCTATTGTATGGAGCATGCATTAATAAACTCTCTGACAATCGGGGTACTATTCTCAAAAAAAAACAAAAAAAAAAACGCACTGATCATTTTCTAACAACCACTTTTTTGGACTTAGGGGACCTCAAAACGCATATTTCCAGTGAAAGCTCGATATCGAAAATTTGTTGAAAAACTAAAGCAGTAAGAGAAAGTAACAAGAATACAAGATGTATTATTGTTTTTAGTGCATACTATTAATATTTAATAGCTAAACTATATCCAGGTTCTACAGCAATCTACCTGTTTTTATACAGAAATATACATTATGATATGTATATGATTATTGGACTGTGTACTGTTTCTTATTTACAAGATAAAACAATACATGTATAATTTCAAAATACATGCTTCCTTCCTTTCTAATTCCATTAACTTTTCTACAGTATCTTACTTTACGGTACTTACTTCACACTCACTTATACACTTAACGAAAAACGTAGTAATCTCATACACAAACTTGAAGATTCCTCTTAAGTTTTCCCAGGAAATTCGACTAGATGGACCAGGAATCCGACTTCTATTAATATTTTAATGACTGCAACTCTTTGAATTATCGACATTTTGAAGTGGCCTCGTAACCTCCTGCAATGAACACCAACCTTAAATTGTTATATCACTACATTCTTTTCGTATCGTGCATTTAGTTTATCACATTTGTTTAATGGATAATATGCAGTTGCAAATCAGTGAATGAAGAACCAATACCTACATATATTTAAGGTCCCGTGAATATGACAAAAATGTTTTGAATGACCTGTAGGAATGCATGTGTGTATGTGTATTTTAGAACAAAATATCTTAAAAAGGAAAAATCTTAGATTTTTCTAAAAATCAATTATTTCGTTATCTGATCTTCCAGACATTCGCGGCCATTGTCATGCAAATAACTTCAGGTTGAGTCCGCTTCAGTTGTTTTTAAACAATAAACCTATGTTTATGCAATAGACTTCCTCAGAGAGTTGACCGGTTTACTAATTAGCTGGAGTGTTGGTTTTAGCAATCGAATCAACACTACACCGAGGAAGTCTATTGCAATAGGGGATAAACGTCAGTTTATAACAAACCACTGACGCGCTTCGAACTTGAACACCAGAGAGAGTTCGCACGTTGATTTCGGTCAGAATCTGTTTTTAATCAAAAGTGGCGACCATACGAATAGTTTTTTCTTCCTCAGATTTTCTTGTAAATATGATGCCAATTATTCTTTTCTTAACTTTTTAGAGTATTTATGGGAGAGCATTAAAGTTAAGCTTTTCTGTAAGTTCCAGAATAGGTTCCTGCGATTTTTGAAACTTTTTCGAAATAGCAAAAACGATTTTCATTAAATTTGGAATACTAATTGCACGGTTACAAACGTATCACCTTAATTTGAAACTTTTGCTTTAGGGGGTTTGTGGACGTTAACTTTAAGATACCGTTACAAACTTTGCGGTAGCTGAAAGAGTACGCTGTTATATAACGCATTCACGTTCACTACCGGCATCTGTATTTATATTTAATAGTAAGCTTTAATAAACTTTTTTTTTTTTCTCCTTTTTGTAAACAACTTTAATAATAGCTGTGACATTAGATCTCTGAGCAACTCTTACCTTACTAATTGCTCTTTCTCAATATGCTAAGATCCCAGGTACCACCCATCCGTAATATATTGATACTAAACAGGAATAGTGCGATTCCTGGTAAGAATTGAAAATCCGTTCAATCGCACGCAATACTTCCTCTTCTTTCACAGCAGCCGGAGAAAGTAAAAAAAAAAAAATGAATTACTCGTAAGATATAAACAAGGATATATGTAAACATGATAGTGCGATCTTTATAGATTGACCTTGGCAATCTAGAGTAGAAATGAACTGAACGAATGGTCAGTGAAAGTGTAACAGGTCATCGTACTTACTAGAGAACTTCCGTGCTTACCTTTTACTATTATATATTTAAAGAAAGTCCGGCCATATTAAAATCGAACGTTCAGTGTTTAGTATTTGTATCCTTATATTTTTATTGTCCTGAATGTATTAGATTTAAAAAATCTAATTTGAAACACTCCACACGACTTTCTCTTGTTAATGTTAATACAATTATGTATAAAAGGCAAATTTACTTTATAAATAAATAAATCAAATTTATTAAGAAAACTTGAAATCTTTCCTCAAAGTTTAAATGCCAAGTTGAAAGAAAATCCAGTCTTTTTAGAGAAAATTAGAAAGAAAAGAAAAACTCAGAAAATTTGAAATAATTGTAAAATCACATTTCCCGTCCAACACCGAGCAAGTAAGCTGTAGAGGTTCCTAAGGTGAAAAAATCTAAGAGGCGGCACTGCTGGACTCAAACCTGGGACCTCCGCGCTCCAAGTTCAATGCATTACCACTGGAGTTAATTCTGCTCAATGCAATGTTATTTTAATCTAACTTAATATGTTTAGAAGAAAGCCCTGCTCTAATAGTTGCAAGCTCCTCCAGAATTCTTCAACAGCCATTTTTCTGGGCAAAATTTCTAAACAGAAGTGAGAATCCATTTATGTGTTTAGGAAGTTTAAAGATAATAATTGTATTAACAAGATGATATTAATGGATTTTGTTCGAAACCTTCATGCCAATTGGCGGAGATGGCGCCTTGAACGGAATAATATTTGAGCTACCCGCAATTTTTTTGCTTTTGATTTTATTTTATTCATACAAACCTACGGACCAGTTGACAAAAACATTTCTTTTGAACTTAGGATGCCTCAAAAAAAAAACAACAAGATTTCCGATAAAAAATCAATTCGAAAATTGCAATAGAAGGAGTAAAAGAAAAAATTAACTTTACTTGTATTAGGAAGGATTAAGAATAATTGTTCTTCCTTTGTAAAAAAAAGAAATTATTATATTAGCTAACAATCATTATCGTTACTTTAGCTGAGTTCACAGTATGTTGTATATAAAAGAAAAAGAATTAATGTCAATCGCACGAAAATTGCCTTCACTTTAGAAATCATAAATAAAAGAAACTAATTACATCCTGAATAATTAAAAAAAGGACTCAAATCTTTCACTATTCTAAAAAGGAAGAAACAATTACATAATTATTTTATGTCTGGATATTATATCTACATTTCAAAATCTAAGTACGAGAAATAATGATCCAGTGTTTATAATTAACTAAATTAGAAAATAGTTTTTCTTTAAAAGATTCTTCATTTTTAAAAAATTTTCCAACTGTATTTTTTTTTTTTTTTTCAGTTTTCACCTGAAACTCCATAATAGTGATCTATTGAATATACTCCATTATGAAATGGCACTTTAGAAAACAGGTTTTATTAAATAGTACAGGATCAAAATCCTCACTAAAGTAGACTCTTGTGACTTTATAACAATTGATAATGGTCAAATATTTGATTCACTCAACAACAAAAATAATACTAATTTATGAAATTAATATTTTCCAAAAAAAATGAAGGGCAGGTAAATTAATACTGATATTATAAATTTACATAATTTGAATTTTTATGAAATTTTGAGAAAAACAGAGCCACACAGAAGGGATTGTTTATATCAAGGCATTATTTTCTAGGGATAGCATTCAGGTGCTTTACCAATTAACATGGAGAGAAGGGTCTTGGTTTAGTCTACCCAAAAATTAACCAGAAAAATATTTTTGGTTTCGTGGTTATTAAAGTTGAACAATTCTCTAAAAAACATAGGTTTCATACTTGGAGAACCGATACATATATTTTTCTGTGCAAATTAAACTATTACAATCTTGCAAGCAATAAAAGAAAGTAAAAATTATTTCATTTACACAGTACACTATGTAATTAGTGGCCACTTCCTTTAAAATGGTCATTAATGAATGGTGAAAAAAGTGTAGAAAATGAAACTGAACCAAATTAATAATTACATGGCATTAGTGGGTCACGCGGCTAGGAAACAACTATCAACCTTTTAATGCAGTCAAGAAATAATGAAAACATAATCAAGAGAGGAAATATCCTTCCGGATTTTTCTCTCACTTTCTGAAGTTCCGCTTAGAATAAAGAAAAAAAAACAACGTGTCTTACCTAAACCATTATTATCCAAGCATTTGATAAACTGATTATCTAAAGATTTTTCCTATTCAGAAGGAAAATTGAGGGACTTAGAAAATAAACAAAGTCAAAAAAACACTAAATTGCTACAAGTAAAGGATAATTAAATGCTGTAGGTGAAATTCTTAACTAATCGATAGAAACCACTGCTTACTGTAATAATGTCTTATTTGTCTTGGATCTGATTACTAATAATTCCTTGTACATTTTATACTGGGTAAAGACAATATGGTACCAAGTGATAGATAGGGAGTATCGATAGAGTGATAATGTTGCAGGCTTGCCATACAATTCTGATTCTCATAACATATTAGGCGATTTTTTTCTCTCTTTTCGTTTGTCAAAGCATTATTTGTAGCACAAATTCTACTTTCCCGCCAAGAATAGCTGTGGTAGGATAGAGCTCCAGCTGTCTGTCACCTTTATCTGCAAAGTGTGATTTATCTAGTTCTTTGTTCCAATCACACTAGCATGGGAAAATTTCCCGAATGTAAGTTTAAACTGTTATTCCTCAAATTTCTCTCGTTATACTGAATCATGTCTGAATGTTGACGATCGATCGATCATTCCAGCCCATATAATTTTCAGAATCGTATGACTCTGCTAGAATAAATAATCGATATCTTTATTGCTTGATACTGTATTTTCCACAATCTCTCGCTGCATATTTTCCTGTCACTTATAAGATACAGTAACTTGTATTTATTATTGGGCATAATGTGCCGCAAATGCTTGCTTTCCTTCTGTTTCTAACCTTATATCTTTTTCTTTTGCTATCAGTGAAGAACGATCTGACTTGATAATGGTGCGTCCTAGAGATCTAGAGTAACTTCTATAGAGATCTATATATCAACACACCTTGGATGGCTCAAATGTTACAAGCTATGTATAACTGTAGCTTACGTATCGCTATAAATCAGTACTCAAAAGACAGAACAATTGAGGTTATGACAGCGTACCTAGATGTAAGTAGACAATGGAGTGCCCTGACTGATGCTGGTGGACGAGTATCAGTAAAGGCTTCTCCTTTGTTATAAAGAAGAAATGTGGCCTAAGTATAAATTTCGGTAAAAAAGAAGAAATTAATTGACGCTAGGATCCGAGATAGTTGAGGATTTCAGAAGTTTTGCCAGTTAACTTCCTTTCGGATCCCATTGTGATGCCCAGTGGAATAACAGTTTGAATTCATCCATTCTTCGTTTTTGAGTTTGAATCATATACACGTTTTTTAAAATGTGGCTGGGTCCGCATTGCTGGATAACATCCGGTATTTTATCCGTCGTAGCATGCATATTAGTTATGTTCCTGACCGGTTTCGGATTTTCATCCATCGTCAGAGCAAATTCACCAAGTTCGTGTAGAGAGTTCACTTCAACGAAATGTTTCTGTAGACTCACATTTGTTGGTTGTATGTATATGCCCACATACCCGAAACCGGTCAGGAACATAACTAATATGCATGCTACGACGGATAGAATACCGGATATACACATTTGTCCAGTTGCGTTCACACCAGTTACATACGTTTGGCCGTTGTTAATAAAACAAGCATAATGTTAGTTGGCTGGGGCCAAAGAAAAAACTTGTATACTTCCAAACTTTATGCTATCGACGTTTCGGACAGCTTTAAATGTTCTTAAAAGCATTTAACTGTCTACCGCTCCTTAACAGATAACACTTAAAAAGCTTTTTTTCTTTGGCCCCAGCCAACCAACATTGTGCTTGAAAAAATAATTGCTTATAGTGCACCAACTGGAATCAAAAAATAAGAGACCAAACGGAAGGTAGCAAGCTTGTAGCAAGAAACCAACATACTAAGTTGATCTTGGCTATATGAAAAGAATGAGCCTAACAAAGTTACCTAGCAGGGCGTTATGAAATAGAACTCAGCCCAGACAGTAAATAGAATATTAAGTGAATGACGATGATATACTGAAGAGAGAAATGTTTGGCCATGGTCTGAAGTTACGGTGATCGATATAGTGGAAAGAGTTTTGAGGAGCCATTAATTGATTTTCACACGGCAATCCTTAAATAGGCTAGTAGAAAAAAGTTGAGTGTAACAAAAATGAGTGCTTTTTAAAGGTGTCATATTGCCAAACTAAAATTGAAAATTGAAATAAAAAAAATATACATCTATATTTTCAATTAAAAATTTAACTTTTTAGACCTAAACACACACATACACACAAGATCAAACCAGTCGTTGACCTAGGCCTTGCTGTGTAGACAGTAAAATGCAACAAGTCTACGTTACTTTCACTTAATAATGGTGCGATAATCAACAAATTATACGAGTCTCGTGCCTCTAACTAGTATTTTATACTGTTGCATTAACCTATCATATAAAACATATTAAGGAAGTGTAATATATAAACAAATGAATTAAAAGATTACACAGTTTGATAGATATATATATCATTTTAAGTTTGAAATGTTGATTAACGAATAAAATTTTAATTGATAAAAAAAGAGCAGAAACAATACTTTACAAAAAGACATTAACATAATGTAAATGAAAGGAAATTTCATTAAAATGTTTAAAATTGTATTTTGACCACATAATATATTATTACATCAATTAGCTTGACTTATCTTTTGAAATTATAAATTATACAGTAAGTTCCGGTTTTGTGGCTTCAGTTTTTTTTATTATTTATTTCTATTTGGCCATTAGTTATTTAGTTATTTTTTATTTGATTAGCCATTAAAAAGAAATTATTAGAGATTAGACAAGTCTTTCCAAATTAATGATTAGACATTCTTTTGTTTCTTTTTTAAATTTTCATTGGATTCTTTTCCCACAACTGGCGCTGCAGTTAGTTGGACCTCTTGCTTGTTCCACAGGGCGATTAGCTGTTGTGACTCTCACACCAGCAAACTTTCCGACCTGCAGAAGGGCTTTTGGCGGGGATCTTAGTTGGATACTTGTAACTAAGCAGTTTCTTGAGTAACTCTTTGCTAGAGCATTGTATACTCCACAATAATAGCTAGCTCTTGAATTCACGCCCCAATCTGGCTGTTTCCTTCTTGATGGCTTGTTTAAGTGGGTTTTTTAAACTCTTCCAATGTTGTTACTTGAGTGAGTGAAGCCCTAAGATTTCCGAACTTTTACTCTATTATTTTCATATATCTGATCATTTTCATATATAATAGAAGAAAGTTGTAGAATTCTTAGAATTCTTAAATGAAGTGCATATTACCGACTTTAGCGCTGAAATAGCTGATATCAGCAACATAAAATTACAGTGCCCAGTGGCCATTATGGCGTTGCCCATTCCAGTACAAATAATATCCCAGGCCTGAGACAAAACTATATATAAAGGGTCCTAATCTACAAATGCTCCTTAACAGTCCAGACAAATCGGATAATAACTGCCTGAGCTCTTTAAAGTAACATTTTGTTTCGACTGAGGATCTTGAATCTAATCCCCTCTCAACCCAAGCAATTTCATAAAATGATGGAGGGGGTTTCTTTCTTCTATAAACTCTTCAAAAGCGATTGTTGGTTTGAGTCTCATTACGTAGAGATATCTCTTTAAGCAACAATTCCCTGTAAGGGATTCCCAGAGCCTGAGAGAAATCCATAAAAGATACAACAAAATCTCACCATTAGTCTTGTCCGAACCCCCAATGAGAAATCTTAGATTGCCGACAACCTATGAGGTCATCCATAAGGATAAATATTGTGTGCCTGGAAACTTGAGTGACTTGTCCAAAATATGACAATAGCTAGTTCGGAACCGCTGAAGGGGATTTGGCCAACCTAACCACCTTCTCATCGCTGATTCCCATATATGATCTGATACCCAAACTACAAGAAGGGAAACGGCTCCTTCTTCTCTCTTTAGAGAATTCTACTACCAATTTAAAGTTGAAGACAAAAGAATTTATTACCTTCAACGCAGCATAAATGATTTTATACCTTTTAGTTGAAACATTTTTCAAAATTTTTGTTTTATGGCTTCCGGAATATGCAACACTAGCTATCCTCTTAAGTGCATTTCAATGCTAGACCGGTTCTAACACTATTAAGATCCATAAATGCATTGTGAGAAAATTTGAAGAGAATCGGTTAATCGGAACTTGCGGCTTTATAGAATAGGTTTCTGAGTTTTTGGAATTTTCTCAAAAATGGTTCAAACGATTTTCTTAAAACTTAAGACTTACAAAGAAAGTTCAGATTATATTAATAAAAATATGAAAAAGGGATACTAAAAACAAGATGGACAACCAATTTCCGAAGTAGAAGATAACCAGTGATACTACGCATTTTTTTATCAACTTTATTTTTTAGATTTTGAACAGAAATACTGATCTATTTTGCAATTGTTAATAACACACAATTAATGAACGAGTAACCTGCTTAAGGGTGCCTCCCTGTTCAGTCAAATGCAACAGCTTATCTGTGAAATTAAAGTGAGAAGATAAACATAATTACAAGAGTTTATAAGCCTACACTTTCTTTAGAATCACGCCGTATATATCTTGACTTTATGTTTATCTTAAAAATTACGTAATAATTATTTTGATTGTTCTTTTATTACTGTACCAGCTGAATTTTCGTATACCTCTTCATAACCATGGATTTCCTTCCACTTTCTTTGTACCTCATCTCTACTATAATTATCTCCTACATTCTGGTCTTAATCGACTCAGCAGAATAGTCAGTAATATCATTTAACAATTTCCTTATCTTGACATTTTCCATTCTTCATATCATATCATTAGGCTGCTCTTCTCCGCATTTCTCCTCCATAACCATTGTCGTGTAATAAATAAGAAGTGAAAATTTTTATCTTAAAATGAATCATTTTTATATTATATAACATTATATATAATCTCTAATTCAGCCTAAATTCTTTTTATATTAAGTATTTTAAGTACTTAACACAGCATCGTGAGAAAAATTGCAAGCTAGTTAGTAGAGACCTAAATAGCGAAGGTCTGAACTAAGCAGCGAGGGAACTACTGCGAGCTTACACGTCCCCCAATATATCGCCGTCTGACAAGCCTTGGTCGTTTATGGACTGTTGCGCCATAAGTTTTTTATTTTAAATATATATTATTTTCTTATACCTATGTATATAGTTCAATTAATTTTGTATTTTTTATACAGACTGTGAACATTTTCTCTTTATATATTTTATTATTATTACTTACTTGTTGTATACTTATTATTTAATTATTTTACTTACTTTAGTATTATTTTGTATTTTTTTTTATGGTAATTTACTTTGTATACTTTAGTATTATTACTTGTTGCTTTAATTATTATTAGTTGGACGATTATGCGATCATTATTTATACGTGTATTATTTGTAATTGTTTAATTATTAGGCTCTGTATGTCCGTACATATATTACCATAAACACCATAAACAGATGTGATGACGACCAGATCTCATCTCATCATAAAAAGGCCGATTTTTTTTTATTTAGCAGTCACCTTAAATATAATAATATTGTCTTCATTTCATCTGAAGATAAAAAAAATTAAAATAGTAACAATTCAACATTCGTCATGGCAGTCATAATTAATTCACGGAAATGAGTTTTGTTAATGATATTTAATAATGGTTAAATCTTAACACAATGTATAATGGTGTACTTACTGCACTATGATGTTAAGAATAATAACATATCTTACCTAATAATCAAGTTAATTCATTCAGTAGTTCATACATTGAATACAGAATGCACTCTGTTCGCTCTATGAACGCTCTATTCTTAAACATTTTGCTCTTCCTATTTCCTTAAAGTTTCTTTTTTTTATGAGTACAAGAAACTAAAACCAGCACTAAAGGTCCTGTTGTTGCCATAATGCAAACAAAATTTTGCTATGAAACATTGAGGTGACTTTCATTTTACTATAGAAGAAAATTTAATTTGCAGCTCCAAATCTGAAATGTGTGTTTTAAAGTAGGTAATATAATAAAAATGCATTCATTTAGGATTTAGGATGAATTGAATTTGAAAAAACATTTTTGTAGATGACCTGTTTATTTACACCTGAGTATAGTTGATAAATAATTGAACCGTTTATTGTTTGTACTTTTTGATTACTGACAGAGCTTTTGAAGGCTTCTGTTTTGCATAATTTCAGATAAGCTTTCATACATGAATGCAAAGAATTATAATGTTCTCTTCAATGAGATTATAATAGTGTAAGTCCTGAAGAAGTATACAATTATAATTGACAACGTTGCTTGAAGAATTGATGTAATAAGACGAAACTCTTTGAAAATGTTTTTATATTTTAAGTTAATTAAGTTCCAGTTCTAAAAATAATGAATTAAACAATTGAACTAATATGAACAGTTTACAAAAAAAAAATACACATTTTTCATGAACTTATAGCTTAAATGTGAGGATGTGTATGACCAGAAACTTTAAAAATTTAAGTCATCATGTTTAAACAAAGTTCATAAACCATTCTAAGATGGTGAGAAATTCCAAAACTGGTCAGAATTAAAGAAAAGAAGCATACTCTGAGGGTAGATGTTATAATCTTAGAAACTGTCCAGAACTACAAACCCACACCTCTTATTCAACATTTTGTTTATAGTTTATGGAGAAGTTTTTATAATTATGAAAGTAAAAAAGAAGAAAAGAATTTTTGCCTTCCAAATAACGTTTCTTCTTAAAGAGAAATATAAATTTTTAATTGCTTAAAGGAAATGCTGGTTCATTTAAAAAAATAATTCTCAGAGTAACTTTTACTTATCAGGAACAACAACTTTCAGTTTAAAATGTTCAAAGTAGCTTAAATGGAGGGGGGGGGGGAGATGACATTAATAGAGTAACACAATCTATCATTAAAACAAGTTAAGATACAGTCTTTAATAGAGGTGCATAAAAATAAATATATATATATATCTATATACTACCTGCAGCCTTGATAGCCGGAACAGGTGAATGGGTTGATCTAGTAGTGACGAATGATCTAAATCTAAACAAGTAGTGACTTGATCAGTTCCTGAAAGTTATAGTTCTTTGATCTCAACCGTATGATTACTTTTTTATTAATATAATTCTCACCAGAGAATTTTAAAATACCTTTTTCCGAATAAAAGTATAAATAAATATTTGTTAAAATCTTATTTATTATGTATGGGGTGCTCCAAATATGGGACCCAAAAATGCTATTTTATGCCGATAAAATATCCCCTAATACATATATGCACTTGTCTCATCTCTCTTCTAGTTTTATGCTGACAGTAAAACATTCTTTGTTTTGAAATGTAAAACCAGTTTTTCCAATGTGAGGCTCTTCTCTACCACAAAAAATGGCTTCTCCTAAGGCCTCTAGTTCAGCTTACTTTAACTTCTCCTTGCCACTTCTCCATAGTATTCAACGATATCAATTTTCTTAGTCTGGAAAATAGTGGCCATACCCCTCCACCAAAGACACAGCTCTTTTCCTATGTTCGTCCATGTAACCATGGATTCCTTGAGGGGCTCTAGGCAGATCAAATTCCTTCTTAAAATAAAAAAAAGAATTGACGATCAAATTTCAATGTAAATAAAAAAAGACCTAAATATTTACATTTTTGATAAAGATACTCACCAAGAAATAATGAAAAAAAAGTCTGATGATTCATTCAATTCTCTCGTATGAAATATTCACCATTCTTAATTCTACAACTTTCTTGATAATTGTTCTATTAGATATCGTGTTAATATTATATAGTTCTTAGAAATTTCCTTTTTATTAATATGACAGTTTATTGAAGAAAATGGAAATTCCTGCTCCCTCACAATCCATTGGAAAATATTTTTCTGAAAAATCCTTTATATATATTATATCTCACAAATGACCAATTTTCCGACAAAAATCCCCCAATACATTTATGCACTTGTCTAATCTCCCTTCTAATTTTATGCTGACAGTCAAACATCTTTATCTTGAAATGTAAAACCAGTTTTGCACATTTTTTTTTTTGTTGACTTCTTCGATGCTAAACAGACTTGTCGCATTGTAATGCTTCCTTGAGGGGATCAAACAAACAAGGAATCTGATGATATCTGATATAGTAGAACTTCCCCAGGCCTAATTTTTCAATATCAAGATGTGTTGGTTTCAATTGTTGACCCTTAAATTATATTAGAAGTCAT